>CAUYRH010155808.1:0-64370 GCA_963574655.1 Perodicticus potto | reverse complement strand
TTTTTTTTTGGTACTCGGACACATCTTTTCTTGCTGTTGTTCACAATATTTTTTTCTTAACTGTCGAAAATTTATTCTGAATATTTGGTATATGTCATACAGAATTTAATATTTTTTCCCTAAATAAGGATCATTCTTTTATAGTGAGAAGGAAGGACATTTAGCCACCATAGTTCTCTGCACTAAAACTCATAGTTGACCCTTGTAGTTCTGCTCCTATAGCTTTTGCTAAATCAATCTGCTATGACCATTGCCCTTCAGCTTTCATGAATTAAACTTTTTGAATGAAGACAGTCATAATGGTTGGCAGTTGTACAGAACTTTCGTCTTAAAAGGACTTTCACATTCATTATCCCATTTGATCTGCTCAATAACTCTTCAGGTGACAGGGCAGGTTTTATCGTTCCCCCTTTACAGATAAAGAACCTGAAGCTAGGAATATGGAAAGATTGGTCCTTGAGTGAGTGGTAAAACTGGGTCTTGGATTTGGTTCTTTCTGACTTCAAGTCCACGCTCAGAATGTCTTCTCACTCTGTGTCGATTCTCTTTGGGCATCTTCCTAATCAATACGCACAATGCCTTTTCTACTACCTGCTTTTTCTGCTCGCTTCGGTTGTCCAGGAGAGGGGCTTCCTAACGTGCCCGTGTCCAGCCTGGATGGTTGCAAGGGCGCACACACCTGGTTCTTCGCGTTTCCAGTCTTTCATTTTCCTTTCCGTGGCCATTCCAGCTTCACCACCCGTGCGAATCTGCACCTTCCTCTAGCTCCAACTTGTAAAGTCTTCTCACAGCCCCTGGAAGTGGGACCTCCCAAGCCTGATCACCAGCAGGAGAGCCCATCCCAGGGGGAGGCGGAGGGCAGGGACCGCAGCACGCCGGGAAGCCATGCTGAGGTTACTTCTGCATTTCCTTCCTCGCGGTCCTCAGGAGCATCCTCTGGCTCTCCGGCCCCGGCTCTCTCCAGCCCGCCCCGGATCCGCCTCCCTCTCCTTCCTCCCGAAGGTTGATACGAAGCGTGGGACGCACCTGTGCCCCTCTCCGGTCACCCGGTCGCGGCATTGGGGGCTGCTCTGGGAGCGGGATTTACAGGCCCGGAGAACGCCAATGGGAGATCCGAATGGTCGGGGACTCCGGCACTTTAAGAGGCTTTTCTCTGGGAAACACCCGTCCCCTCCGTGCGCCTTATGAATGGAAATACTCCTCCCCCGGTCGAGCCCATTTTCCCATTTCACCAGGAGCCGCAGCTCGCGCTCTCCTTTCGGTCTCCCCGCCCACATCAACGCGGGCAGCTCCAGGAGGGGACGGACAGGAAGCCTTTGGCCGCCTATTAAATCCCACCCATTTCTCCGGGGGCGATTTCCTAACCTTCCGGGACCGAATTCTGCAATTTGATGTGCGTTTTGTCCGAATGGTAGCGACACGGGCCTAAGGGAGGGGGAACGCGAGGGGGTGGGGGGTGGGGGGTATGCGCTCTTTTCCTCGCAACATCGCTGGCGGAGCGAGGGAGCTCACACGACACAGATTTTGGGGCAAAGCCTTTCCATCTGGACAGCACCATGTCCACCAAAGCGGAGCAGTGTAAGTAGCAGCCGGCCCGGCATTCCGGTCCGGCCTCCGGCTGGGAGCTATTGCAGTTGCGGCGTTCGCGGCTGCTGGGAGACCTTGGCATTGTGCTGGTGCGGGGGTGGGGGCTGAGGTTGGGGCGGGTGGGGGGGCGGGTGGTGGAAGAGAAGGGGGGGGAGGGTGGACGTTAATGGCAACGCGGCGCTGTCCCCGGTGCTGAAAAATAATGCGGTCCTTCCTTGGGCTTGTGCTGGCGTTTCGCAAGAATAAAAAGACCCTGCGAAATGAAATTAAAATGGGGTCATCCTCGGGAAAAAGAGGCCTCGTATCTTTCAGATAAACATTTCAGTATCTCTTGTTGGAGTGGGGGAAGGGGGGCAGCGGCAAATCAGGGGCGGGGAACTGTCAGTTGCAACCAAAGCCTGCCCGGTCTTGTGCGCATGCCCAGTTCTGGGTGCTGGAGCCATAGGGGAGTTGGAGTCTGCAGTTTCCACTTCTGGTTGAAGTGGAAAAGCAAGAGCAGAGACAAGGGGGAGGGAGCAGGGAGCCAGGCAAAATTCTGGATTCAGTATGAGGAAAATTAATTCACTAATGCCAACACTAATGCTAAAACTAACGGTGCTTACAAGAAAGTGGAAGGGGCTCTGGGAAAATGACCTAATTGATCTTATCTTTCTTCCAAAGAGCCTACTTCCTTTGTAGGGCACTTCACGCAAACTATAGCAGATAGCAAAGGAGGATTTTGGTTGTCCCGGGAATGATTGCCTGTGTGCTTGGTTGGAAACAACCTGCTAACTCTTTGTGGATGGAGGAAGTTTCTAACGTGGCCCCTACAGTCTGTCTTATTGCAGTGCACACTGGTAGGCCTTCAGCTTGTGCTTGGTAGATTGATTAATGTGGAACCTTTTTCTCAGTGCACTTGAGGGCTTGAGGGATTCGGGAGCTTAAACTTTTGATTGTAAATAAAGGGTGTTTTTATTAAGCAATGAGTTTGAATTTGTAACCCATATACCAGAACTTATTCATCGAAATGATTTGTGTCTTCCAAAGCAGTACACACTTACGTTGATAATGCTGTCTTTCTAATACTTCTCTGGAATGGCTATTAAAGCCAATTTGTGAGACATACAAAATAGTAACCTTATTATTTGATGGAAGTATCTTGTATATTATAAAATGAGTATGTCACTTACTCAATGGATAGAGTGAATAAACTAAAGACGCATAGAATTCCCAGACTGATGTTCATTAGAGACTGTGTATGCTCACCTACCATCCAATGCTTATACTTCTTTACAGCATTTTATGGGCTCTGGAAGATCTGAGTTTGAATTCAAGTTTTGCCACTGTTTGACCTTGAGCAAGATAATTGACCTCTCTGAACTTTATTTCCTTATCTGTAAACCTGGGTTAATGATGCTGTTGGGGTTGTTGTGATTATAAATGGCAGAATATACATGAAAATATTTAGTGGTGAGCCCCGCACATAGAATGCACTCAATAAATGCTGGCTGTGCTACTGATACGTATTTCCCACTTAAACAGTCCACCTCATCTAAATAGTTAGAAAGCTCTCTTGTGTTTTTTTGCCTGTTTCCAGAATTTAAATCTACCCTTGAAATTAAAATTTGCTTCTACAGAGGGTCT
Source organism: Perodicticus potto (assembly GCA_963574655.1). Classification (NCBI taxonomy): domain Eukaryota; kingdom Metazoa; phylum Chordata; class Mammalia; order Primates; family Lorisidae; genus Perodicticus; species Perodicticus potto. The sequence continues at coordinate 61,160 of CAUYRH010155808.1, read as the reverse complement.
TGAAAAATTAGATGCATTATTTTTTTGAGTAATGGTAATATAGTTGAAATTACTATGAGGAACTTTTCACTTGAGGATGTTACACCCTGACGTTATGATAAAATCAAGTGGTTTTTATTATAGTATGATTGTTGAAGAAAAGATACCACTTGTCATCTGATTTTATAGTTATGTAATACATCAGTAATTTCAGGTTAAAACCAATGAATGTTACTGTCCTCTTCCTGTGTTCTCTCTTGTTAAATTTTGAGATGCATCGATTCTTTGTCTTGCCTCTTTCCTGGGCAGTGAATGCCAGGGTGAATAAAATGTAGATGTGGACTTGGTTGTGTAGTGCTGGACTTGTTTGCAAAACAATTTTATTTTATCTATAGAGGATGGAAAGGACACCATATTTGGAGCTAGAACATGTAAACTTGAGCCTTGCATGCCCTTCTGTGAGACACCGGGCAATTAACTTAATAGTTTTGTGCCTCAGAGTATCCATCTATAAAGTAAAGAATAACAGTAGTAGCTATCTTTGTTTAGTACTGATGCTTTTGGAGGGCAAAGAAGGTAAATAGGAGTAGGCTGTGAAAAGGATAAGGATGCTTTGACTGTTTAGAGTGAAGGTAAGTTAGGTATCTCTTTTTTTCTTCTATGCACTAAAATGAGGAAATTGACAGTCTAGTATACATTATATGCCTGAAAATTGAGCAAAACTTGAAAGGCTTCATTGTCAATGTTTGTGAAGGATAAATACTTTTTAATAAAGAGATGTTGCAGGTTGGTGGTATTTTATGATTGGACTTCATAGGAATATAGCGAGGGGAAAGAACACAAGAATGGAAGGCTAGGGGAGTTTTTTCTTGTACTGAATGTGAAGACTATGAAATAAGAAGAGGACAGGAAAGTTCATTTGTCCTCTGTACTCAGGAGTCTGCATAGTGCCATTTTCCAAAGGACACAAGGTGGGAGAATTAGGCTTAATATAAAGTCAAAATATTATTTCTATTACTCTTTGTCTTGGAGTTTCTTGATAAAGGTTTCACTGGTATAGAAAGGGGGTGGTGGGCATAGTTTGAAAAAGCAAGAGAATGTACTTACATTTCAACCTAAACAGTTTATATGGCTTGCCTTTGAAGTGTTATATATTGCAGAGATGTGAAAAATGATTTTAATTTTTATGTAGTCGTATTTTCTTTTGTGACATACGTAATAGTGATGAAAGAGAGGATAGCTTTAGAAAAGATACAGTTTAAAACCTGTCTTAAAATATGCTATGTTTTTTGATGAAATCTCAGAGGCTTTTACCTCATAACAAAGAGGTAAAATCTTCTTAGCAATTTCTCAGGCGATTGCATAAGAGTTAATTTTTTTCCTCCAAATGCTTCTTTTTCTTACAGTCAAAGTTCACTTTAGTGAACATTTCACATAGCTAATATAGAATTGGAGACAGTAAAAGGAATAATTTACGTTTTTTTAAAAATTTGGAATTCTAAAGAGCAGTCTAATTCTCCCCACCCCAAACTTTCTCTGACTTCTAAGTGTTAAAATTGAACAATCAGAGTACTTTGGGTGTGCTCTTTCAAAATAAGCTCTGTTTTTGGTAACAGCAGACGCTAAGAGTTGGGGTTCTAGATTGCTACTTCGGTTTGAATCCTGGCTCTGCTCCTTGTGAGCTCTGTGACCTTGGATAAGTTAACTTTGCTTCTATAAGCCCTTATTGCATCATCTATAAAATGGGAATAGGAATGATTGTTGTGAAGATTAAATGAGGTGATCCATGAAAAGTGCTTAGCACAGAATCCTGGCACGTAATGAGGAGTTAGTAAATGTTAGCTATTATTATTATTATCATCATCAAGTATGAGACTTTGTGCTTGCTGCCAAAATGCAGATAATTACACAGTTGGCTCTAGCTTCCCCGAATGTAGCAGGAAAAAAAGTAGCCATGATATTATTTAAATGGGATGTGGGCTATTGGACTAGTTTGTATTCTCCTTTCCTCTACTGATTACAGTGGAGCTCTTCTCTACTGCAGTCAGCTTTAACCCATTTTGGGTGGTGGTGGGGATTCCTGTATGGCATCTGCCTGCGTGGTATGTCCAGCAAGGCACTGGCTGATTGCCTGAACAGAAAATTTCTAGGGCATGAACTGCCTATCCATCACCTTTTGCATTATGATGACCATGTAACAGCTGGTAAACATAAATCCCTTACATAAATGTCTATCAAAATGTTTATCAAATTTGGGAATTAATCTGTTGACAGTTTGAGCTCAAAATAGCTAAGTATAGAAATGTGAATGTATACTATTTTTAATGTATGTACCCTACTTAAGATCTTTATCTCAATAACTAAAAATCTTTTTAATTATATCAGAGACAAACACTTTTAAGAGTATCGCTAATTAACACTACGATTTGAAGTTGAACTTGCCCCTCTCCCATGCATATTTAAGGGCCATGTTTGAAGAAATCAGTAAAAAGTTTTCTTTATTATTTGCACATTATATGATAACAACACTAAAATGCAAAAATACTTCTTTCAATGACACTGCAATCTGTGGTCACCTAGAAATCTTTGAAGAACAGCATTGCTAACTTTTTAACAGAGGAAACTCTTCTTTTATTCATATATGCAAAAATTAGAATGTAGTTATTAACCATATTAGCGGTTGCAGAAAGAGCAATGGTTTTTAGCCTTTGTTTTGTGTGACTTCTCTGTATCACTTGACACTAGATGAAGCATTCCTAATTTAAACTCTGATTTTCTTCTTTCTTTTCTGGCTGTTCTCACTCAGATTTTTTCTTACGGCTGTCTTCTTCCTGCCCTTTAAAACTGTGTTTACATAGGATTCGTCTTTTTCTTTTCTCAATTCCACAGACTCTTGATCATATTTACTTGCATGGTATTGGTTATCCCCTCTATGTGGATGACTCCCATGTACAATCTGCTAGCCTAGATAGTTTTTGGAGCTATCGGCTCCAATCTCTATTGAGGCATCTTGTGTGTACCACAAATGCAGACTCATTGTATTCTGTCCCAGACTGGTACTTCTTTTCAAATTCGTCATTACAGTGAATGGCACCACCATTTACCCATTAACTTAAGTCGAAAAACTGGGAGTCTTTCTGAACTTCTAGTCTTTGCCATGACTATTCAATACATCACCAAGTCCTGCTGAGTCTAGCCCATCAACTCAATCTTTGCTCTTTGATTAGATCTCTGCTCTTTAGTTACAATGGACTATTTTTCCCCTTCCTCCAGTGCACCATGTTCTTTTCACCAGAAATGCTTTCTTTCCCATCACAGCCCTCTTCTTTGCCTGTTTAATGCTTGCTTATTGCTCCATATTTAGCTTGGAAGCCCTGCCTGATGGCCACTACCTCCCTCCCCTATGCCCTACTTGTATGCTTATATTATATTTCGATAATTAGTTTTCTGTTAATTGCCCTAATTTATTTTGTGTGTAGATTGTTTTGTGTTCATCTCTGTGTTTCCTGCCTGTAACCCATTATCTAGTGCACACTGTTTGCACGAAAATTGTTTCTTATATACGTAAGCAAAAATGATTGAGGGGCGGTGCCTGTGGCTCAAAGGAGTAGGGCGTCGGCCCCATATGCCAGAGGTGGTGGGTTCAAATCCAGCCCTGGCCAAAAACTGCAAAAAATAAATAAATAAATAAATAAAATAAAAAATAAAAAATATCCATTATAATGATATAATAAAATGAGGATAGATGAAATATCTTTCATAAGAAAGGATTAGCCAAGTATTTAGATATCATTAATTTGAGGTTTTTATATTTTTGTTGATGTGAAGTTCTGCCTTCTATACAATGTGAATGTGGCACAAAATGCATGCTTTTAAAATGGATTTACAGGTAAATAAAACTACAGTTCTTAAAAGTACTTAAGATATACTTGCTAAATCAAATGTTATAATATTTATATACTTTTCCTGGACATTCTTTGTGGTTTTGGTTCTTTCTGATCAGCTAAATTTCCTTTTACTGTATTCAGTGGTAATTATGATTCCTAATTGGTAAGCAATTTCAACAAATGGCCAACTTTTTAAATGTTTTTTAAGGTCAAGTGGCAATACATCTGAAGTCAGGGATTATTCAGGCTGTAGCTTTGCTTGGAGCCTGTGCAAGTTTTTTGTATTGATTATTCAACAATAAATAAGCTGTAATTGAGAGTCTTATTTTGTAGCATATTGTTATGTTGGAATTCATATGCATTTATTTATTATATTTTGAAAATATATGGGTAGCTCTGCATAAATGAATACATCTATTGGGTTAGAAATGGAATATTTTCTGCATCAAAAGTCTATTAAGCAAAAATCTAGTCTTATCAATAAGGTAGCTTTCCACAGTGTGGAAAACTCAGCCATTTCATTTACAACTTTTGGCTACTTTCAATCTATGTATTCCATTTTTGTCTTATTTTTTTCTCCTCCGGACTTCTCAAGAAAAATGTTGTCAAACAGCACATAGTTTGCCATGTGAGTCTCATTTAATATTTGATATGGGATTAAAATTGCAGGGGTGGTTAGCATTTCAAGAGTTCTTTTCAGAGGTCTCAGAGACTTGGTCTGGCACCATAATAAAGTTACAAGGATGTGTACACATGCGCATTTATGCACATATACATGCAAATACCTGTGTATGTACATATATATTGATGTATAAAATTTTATTTTTATTTTAAAAATAAGTGAGCTTGGCTCAGCGCCTGTGGCTTAACGGGCTAAGGCGGCAGCCACGTACACCTGAGCTGGCGGGTTCGAATCCAGCCTAGGCCCGCCAAACAACGACCGCGGTAACCAAAGAATGGCCGGGCGTTGTGGCGGGCGCCTGTAGTCCCAGCGACTTGGGAGGCAGAGGCAGGAGACTCGCTTGAGCCCAGGAATTGGAGGTTGCTGTGAGCTGTGATGCCACGGCACTCTATCCAGGGTGACAGCTTGAGGCTCTGTCTCAAAAAAATAAAAAAATAAAAAAGTAAATGAGCCTGTCTCAGAAGTGGAAAACAAAGAATTTTGCATTTTAGAGATATATGCATTTGAATCTTAAGCTCTCCAGGCAAGAGAGTTTAGGTATTTGTTGTTTGAGCCTTCTGTATGCTAGGCACTTTGGTATATACTACGGATTAGCTTAGTTTATTCTCATAATATCTTTGAGAGACAGTTGTTATATTTGTACTCTCATTTTATCTCGTAAACTTGTAAATGTTCTTAAAATATTCCTTTCCTATTTCTTTCTTTTTTTTTTTTTTTTAGAGACAGAGTCTCATTTTGTCGCCCTCGGTAGAGTGCTATGGCTTCACAGCTCACAGCAACCTCCAACAACTGGGCTTAGGCGATTCTCTTGTCTCAGCCTCCCGAGTAACTGGGACTACAGGCGCCCACCACAACGCCCAGCTATTTTTTTGTTGCAGTTCGGTGGGGTTGGGTTTGAACCCACCACCCTCGGTATATGGGGCTGGCACCCTACTCACTGGGTCACTGGTGCCGCCCATTTTCTTTTTTTTTTTTTAAAGCAGAATTTTATGTTATCCTTGCATAGGGGTCATGCTAATCTTCTGTGTATCATTTCAGTAGTTTTAGTATATGTGCTACTGAAGCAAGAACTTTCTGTTGTTTTTACTGTCACAATCTTAATTATGGGACTTCATCTTCTTTCTATTACAATAACCTTTTAATTTATTAATACCTCCCTGTGCCTGCTTTTATCTTCATCAATCTATCCTCACATAGCTGCCTGAAATTTCTATCTAAAACACAGAGCCAATCATGTCATTCTCCTCTTTAAAACACTTGAGTAATTTCCCATCAGCTTCACCTCTTTGGGGATAGAGTAAGTTCTTCCTAGATGTTAGAATGTATACCATATACTAGGTATGTAGAGTAGTTGCTCAGAAATGTTCAATGATAACATGACTAAATTTCCATTTGCTTTTCTTTTTACATCGCCATTTTATTTTATTTTTATTTATTAATTTTTTTAGAGACGGGATCTTGCTTTTGTTGCCTAGGTTGGAGTGGAGTGGCACAGGCAGAGGTCACTGTAGCCTTCAAGTCTTGGGCACCACCTCTCAAGTAGCTAGCGCTACAGACCACAAGGGTGTTTTTACATTTTTTGGTAGAGATGAAGTCACACTATGTCACCCAGGCTGGTGTTGAACTCTTGGTCTCAAGAGATTTTCATCCCACCTTGGCCTCCCATACTCCTGGGATTATAGGTGTGAGCCACTAGGCCTAGCCGACCTCACCATTTCAAAATGCTCTCCAGCTCTTCAAGTCCTCCTTAAAATATAGTACTTGCAAAAGACTCAATACCTCATATGTACCCTCTCTAATGCAGAGTACAGGAATCTATGTTTCAAAATATAAATGTTCTTTTAGCTCTTTACTAATCTGAAATGGCAGCCACATCTTTCCATAAGCTGTTAGCCTGTTTTCCTTCATCCTCTGTGCCGTTGAAAGATGTGGGACTTTGTTTGACCCTGTAATAGTTTCCTAGGGCTGCTGAAATAAATTTCCACAAATTAGGTGGCTTAAAATAACAGAAGTTTTTTCTCGCAATTCCAGAAGTTAGAAGTCTGAAATCGAGGTGTTGGCAGGGCCATGCTCTCTCTTCAAGCTCCAGGGAAGAATCCTTCCTTGCCTCTCCCCTGGCTTCTGGTAGTTGCTGGCAATCCTTGGTGTTCCTTGGCTTGTAGCTGCATCCCTCCAATCTCTGCCTCCATCTACTGTACACAAAGCCTGTGTCTTTGTATCCAAATCTCCCTCTCCTTTCTCTTCTAAACACATCAGTCATTCTATTTAGAACTCACCTTAAGAGGGTTGTGACCTCATCTTAACTTTTTTTCATCTACGAAGACCCTATTTTCAAATGAGGGGTCACATTTGCACTACTAGGGTTAAGACAATCTTTTTGGGAGCACACAATTCAACTCGCTACAAACCTTATTAAATTTTATCTTATTACTGTCACTTTCATGTTATAACTGATTCTATAATACAACATATTAGCCACTCTTGCATTAGTTTTGCATCAGCTACCAAATGATATGCAATTCTATGTGAAGTATCCAAATTAAAGATGTTGAGAAGAAAAGCTATTATATTACTTGTTTCAAGTTGGCTTTGACCCACTGATCAATACATTTTATTTTGTTTTGTTTTATTTTATTTTATTTTAACAGAGTCTTGCTGTGTCGCCCTTGGTAGGGTGCCACGGTGTCATAGTTCCCAGCAACTTCTAACTCTTGGGCTCAAGCGATTCTCTTGCATCAACCTCTGAGTAGCTGGGACTATAAGTGCCTGCCACAATGCCTGGCTATTTTTAGAGATGAGGTCTCACTCTGGTCTCAAACCTGTGAGCTTAGGCAATCCACCCGCCTCGGCCTCCCAAGTGCTGGGATTACAAGCGTGAGCCACCGCTCTGCCAGTACATTTTAGATATGACAGTTTCACTAACTGCAAATTCATCCTATGGTGCTACTTCCTGTTTCATCACCTTGTCTATTTACTTATTCAACAAACATTTATTGGGTGTCTACAATGTGTCAGGCACCTTAGCAGGTTCTAGAACAGCTTAAGATGCTGAGATGTAGGCTGGGCTCCTGTAGCTCAGCATCTAGGGCGCCAGCCACATGCACCGGAGCTGGCAGGTTCGAATCCAGCCGGGTCCTGCCAAACAACAATGACAACTACAACCAAAAAATAAAAATAGCCAGGCATTGTGGTGGGTGCCTGTAGGCCCAGCTACTTGGGAGGCTGAGTCAAGAGAATCGCTTAAGCCCAAGAGTTTGAGGTTGCTGTGAGCTGTGATTTGACAGCACTCTACTGAGGGTGACAAAATGAGACTCTGTCTCAAAAAAAAGATGCTGAGATGTATATACTCTCTTCAGTTTTCCTTTGATACCCTGTCTAGATCCCTAAAAAGGGAAACAGGAGATTGAAATTACCTTGGCATAACTTATTCATAGAGAGCCAATAATTGCTCTGGGTGACCATTACTGACCATTACTACTCTTTTTACTGGAGGCTAAAATTTTGTAGAGAATTTTGTTGAGATCTCCCCTTTCCCATTCAACATTGTTCTTCTTTTTCCAAGTCCCTCCTTCCCTCCCTCCCTTCCTTCCTTCCTTCTTCCTTTAATGAGATCTTGCTCTGTTACCCAGGCTGGAGAGCAATGTCATGTTGCTAGCCCACTGCAGCCTTGAGTTGCTGGGCTCTAGCCATCCTCCTACTTCAACCTCCTGAGTAGCTGGGACTACAGGCATGTGCCACCACACCTGGTTAATTTTTTCCCTATTTTTTTTATAGAGATGGGGGTCACACTACATTACCCAGGTTAGTCTCAAAATCCTGGCTCAAGCACCTTGGCCTCCCAAATTGCTAGGATTACAGGCATGTGTCATCATGCCTGGCCTAGCTTTCTTTTTCATTCTTCCAAGTTAATTTTATAATCAAGTTACATAGCTTCAGGAAAAAGCCTGATAGTGTTTTTATGAGCATCACATTAAATTTATAAAATAACTTACTTTAGGGAGAACTGACATCTTTATGATGGTGTATTTTACTGTCTAGGGATGTGGTATTTCTTTCTAATTGCTCAAGTCTGTTTGTGACTTTCTAAGGGTGCTATCTAGGTTTTCTTTCGTAGATTTCGGAATTTCTTGTTAAGTTTGTGCTTAGTATTTTCTTTTATCATTTTTGCCATCATAATTGAGATGCATCTTTTCTTCTGTTTTAATTAATTAATTTTTATCTTATTTTGAGTCTCACTTTGTCACCCTGGGTAGAGTGTCATGGCATTCATAGCTCCCAGTAACCTGAAACTCTTAAGTTCAAGCAGTTCTCCTGCCTCAGCCTCTGGAGTAGTTGGGACTACAGGTGTTAACCACAATACTTGGCTAGTTTTTCTATTTTTAATAAGAAACAGGGTGTCCCTGTTGCTTAGGCTGGTCTGGAATCTCTGAGCTGAAGCAATCCATTTGCCTTATTCTCCCAGAGTGCTAGGATTGCAGGCATGAGCCATTGTGCCCAGCCTTCTTCTATTTTTAAATTTTTATACATGAAGGCTATTGATTTTCTAATGCTAATTTTATAACCCTACTTTACTAAATTATTTTCTTTCTGTAGTCATTTTTCTATGTATTCTTTTGGATTTTCAAGATATATAATTACATGATCTGCAAATAGAAAATTTTGTCCTTTCTTTCCTATCCAGTTTTTATAGCTCTAATTCCTTTCTCTTTTCTAATTACATTGGTAAATGTTTCCAACACAATGTTAAATGTAGCATAGAGAGTAGTTGTTCTTGTCTTGTTTTTAACTTTAGTAGAAAAGCCTCTTGTATTTTCCTATTAAATAAGATATTCTTTGGGGCTGAGGTAATATATTAAGGAAGCATTCATCAATTTCTATTTTATTAAGTTTTTTTTTAACCTGAATGAATATTGAGTCATACCCACTTTCTGCATCTATAGGGACCATATAGCTTCCTCTCTTAACTTCATTAATATACCAAGTTATATTATGAATTTAGATTGGTAAACTTATGAATTTAGATTGGTCTATAGGTGTTTTTTTTGGAGGGGATGTAGAGTTGGGAATAACTCTAGTTAGGATCTGAAACAATGTTATACTCACTATAAAAAGTGAATCCAGAAGTGTTCCTTCTTTTTCTGTTATCTGGAATAATTAAAGTAGCATTGGGATTTTCTGATCTTTAAAACTTTGCTAGAGTTCCCCTGTGAAGCCATCTGACCTGGTGCTGTTTTTTTTTTTTTTTTGTAGTGGAATTCTTTGACTTCTTTCTCTATTTGTTCTACGACCCTTGTTATATTTAGACTTTCTGTTTCTCCTGGGGTCAATTTGGTAAGCTTTAGTTCTCAAAAAATTATACATTTCACCTAAGTTTTCTGATTTGTTTGCATAGAATTAAGCAAAAAATTCTTTTAGAAATTTAAAGAATTCATCTGTTTTCATGTTTCTTTTCTGCTTGTCATTTCAAATATTGTGTACAGTCAACCCTCTGTATCTGTGGGTTCTGCATCCATGTATTCAATCAACCAGAGATCAAAAATATTTGAAAAAAGTCCCAATAAAAATAGTAATATAACTATTGCTATTGAAAATAAAGATACAATACAGTGCAACAACGGATTTGCATAGCACTTACATTGTATCAGATATTATAAGCAATCTAGAAATGATTTAAAGTATATGGGAGGACGTGTAATTTATATGTAGATACTGTTTCATTTAACATAAGGGACTTGAGTATCTAAGGATTTTAGTATCGGCAGGGGGTGGAGGTGTCCTGGGACCAAGCCTCTGTGGATACCGAAGGGTGACTGTATTTAATGTTGTGTATTTGTGCTTTTTCCCTTTCCCACTTTAAAAAAATTGGATTAGCTAGTGGATGATCTATTCTGTTAATTTCTTTTCCAAGGAACTAGATTTATTTTTTAATTCTATTTTGGGAGGATTCTAAATTAATTTCAGTTTTTAGTATTAACTTCTGGTTATATATATGTTTTTGAAATTTCCTTTAGTTCTAGCCTACAGATTCTGATAGTGTCAGGCTTTATTATTAATATTTTCAAGAAATTCTATAATTGGCTTTTGTATTTTGCCTTTGACCTAAGAGTAACTTAAAAGTATGTAAGTTTTTGTGTGGAAGGGCATTTAAAAAAATTTTGTTGTTGATTTCTGATTTGATTGCATTATGGTTTGAGGATGCTGTTTATATTATTTCTATTCTTTAGCACATCAAGGTTTTCTCCGTGTCCTAAGATTTAGTCAGTTTTTGTGACTGTTCCATGTGTACTTGCAAATAAATTGTAATCTCCATTATTGATACAAGAACATCAAAGCTTGATATATAAGATCTTCCTTATTTATATTGTTTAGGTCTTCTATGCCTTTATTAATTTTTAGTCTACTGATCTTGGATTGTGAGAGGTATGTTAAAGTCTCCTGTTATGGGTGTGTTTCTGTCTATTTCTCCTTGTATCTTCTGTTGGCTGCTGGTTAATACAAGTTATCACTGTTACTGAGTGCATAAGAATTAATAGCTAGTACCTTCATTGTGAATTGCAGCCTGAATCATTATAAAGGGTACTTCTTTAACTATTTTAGTGCTTTTTGATCTGAGTTCCACCTTGTCAGATATCAAGATTATGACCCTGGTTTTCTTTTAATTTGTGTTTGCCTGATATATCTTTTTTCATCCTTTTATTTTTAACTCTTTTGAATCTCTTTGTTTTAGGTGTGTCTCTTGTATTCTGCATAGTGTTGGATTTTGCTTTGTTAGCCAATCTGAAAATCCTTTTCTTTCAATAGGTGAGTTAAGCCCATTTACATCTATTGATATGATTAATATGTTTGGCCTCAGTTCTATCATACTGTTTTATTTTTATGCCTTTTATAACTGACTCTCATTATGAACGGGTTTTATTTGCTCATTTGTTTTATGGGTTAACTTTATACTAATACCTTTATATAATTCCAAACACTAGTCCATTTTTTTTTTTTTTAGACTATTTGGTTCTCTACAATGAACAATATTGGAATTATTTTATAATCTCTTCTTCTCTCTCCCCTCTTTTGATCTCAATATCTAATATAAAATAATATAATTTTATTTGCAATTGATACCTGTTAGGCCAGCGGTTCTCAACCTGTGGGTTGCAATCCTTTTGTAACATTGAAAATACATCGCGGCATTAGGAAGGTTGAGAACCACGGTATTAGACAGTCATATCCATATGCACTCCTTGTTTTACATGCCTCCCCCCAATTTTTGACAATTGTACTACACCTACTATATTCAAACCATGGTACAGCTTTGTTTTACAGGTACTTTTATGTTTAATACTCACCATCATCCTTATACTGCTATCTTTCAGTCTTTTTGGCTATCCAAATCTCCTTTTTTTTTTTTTTTTGTAGAGACAGAGTCTCTTTATCGCCCTTGGTAGAGTGCCGTGGTGTCAGACAGCTCACAGCAACCTCCAACTCCTGGGCTAAAGCGATTCTCATGCCTCAGCCTCCCGAGTAGCTGGGACTACAGGCGCCCGCCACAACGCCCAGCTATTTTTCTGTTTTTGCAGTTCGGCCGAGGCTGGGTTTGAACCCACCACCTTCCGTATATGGGGCTGGTGCCCTACTCAATGAGCCACAGGTGCTGCCCCCCAAATCTCCTTTTTTGTTTTTTGAGACAGAGCCTCAAGTTATCACCCTGGATAGAGTGCTGTGGCATCACAGCTCACAGCAACCTCCAATTCCTGGGTTCAAGCAAGTCTCCTGCCTCTGCCTCCCAAGTAGCTGGGACACCCGGCCATTTTTTGGTGGCAGCCATCATTGTTGTTTGGCGGGCCCGGGCTGGATTCGAATCCGCCAGCTCAGTTGTATGTGGCTGGCGCCTTAGCTTGTTGAGCCACAGGCGCCGAGCCCCAAATCTCCTTTTTTAATAGATGCATTTGGAAGTGTTCACAAGATCAATATTCCCAGAGTTTTGGCAAGTTTATAACACTTAAAGGTGAATTTGGGTAGATATAAAATCCTTGACTTATATTTTCGTTACTTGGATACTCATCTTAAATTTGTTACATCATTTTCTTTTGGCATTAGGCATTGGTGAAAAGTCTGATGACAATTTTATTTTCTTTTCTTTTATTAGTGGCTAGTCTTTTAGCCTGATTGCTCAAATGATTTTTTATTTTTCTTTAAAGTACTTTTAATTACATTGTGATTCAGTTTTGGCCAGGCTGAAATGATTGCAGTGTGTCCTTTCAATATGTTATTTCAAAATATTTTTTATTTTAGGAAATACAGTTTCTGGAAATAGAGCTTTAATATTTGTTTTGTTTCATTATTTGGAATTCTTCCTTGTGATTCCTAGCATACATATGCTGGGTTTTTTTTGTTGTTGTTAGTCTTCTGTATGGATCTATTTCTATTAAATGTTTTAAAAATCTTTCTTCATTTGTTTTGAATATTTTTTAGTATTATCCACATGATATACCCTTGTTAGTCTACCTGTGAACTTATTCATGGTGATTCTGTGTGTATATAGAAATACATTTATTTAGCATTTAATTTGAGATGTTAAATATAAATGAAAAGTCAACAGTATTCAGTTGAATATTATCTTATTTCTCACAAATTTAACTTACTTATTGTAGGTAAATATAAGTTTATTATATATTACATACATATATAATAAGAATATAAGTTGGCTCGGCGCCTGTGGCTCAATGGGCTAAGGCGCCAGCCACGTACACCTGAGCTGGCGGTTCGAATCCAGCCTGGGCCCGCCAAACAATGACGGCTGCCAACCAAAAAATGGCCGGGCATTGTGGCGGGTGCCTGTAGTCCCAGCTACTTGGGAGGCAGAGACAGGAGACTTGCTTGAGCCCAGGAATTGGAGGTTGCTGTGAGCTGTGATGCCACAGCACTCTATCCAGGGTGACAGCTTAAGGCTCTGCCTCAAAAAAAAAAAAAAAAAATGTGGGGAAGACCTTAGTCAGTCTTCACATGTGACAAGCAGACTCTGAGATTTCCCCAAAGGGGGCCCTCCTCCTGGTATTTATATCTTTGAGTCATTCCCTCTCTTGAGTTTGGGATGACCTAATGATTTGCTTTTAACAAATAGTATAAAACAGAGGTGATGGATGTCACTTCCAGGACTTAGCTACATAAGGTTGTGACTTCTGTTTTGCTAGGAGACTTTTTTCTGGTTTTTATGAAACAGGCTTCTATGTTAGAAAGCCCTGTTGGAAAGGAATTGAGGGCTGCTTCTTTTCAACAGCTGTCATAGAACTAAATCCTACCAATAGTCACTGAGTTTATAAGTGGATCCTTCCTCAGTTGAGCTTGTGGATGAGATTCCAGCCCTTTGATATCTTGATGGTGGCCTATTAGAGATATTAAGTCATGCCTGGACTCCTGACCCAAAGAAATTGTAAGATACTAAATGTGTGTTGTTTTAAACTAATAAGTTTGTGCTCATTTATTGAGTGGCAATATATAACTAACACATAATCCTTCACTCAATATTTAAGGATTCACAGTGGAGAAAAGCCCTATGAATGTAAAAATTGGGGAAATGCCTTTAAGGAGTTTTCAAAAATTTGCGTATGAGAACATACACTGGAGATAAACTATCCAAATATAAGGAGTGTGGCTAAGATTTTGCTTGTCCTACATACCTCGAAACATGTGAGAATTTACACTAGAGAAAACGCATTAGCAAAGTCTTCAGTAATTTCTTACATCTTATTACAGATATGAGAAGTCACACTACAGATAAACCATATGAATACAGGGATATGAATGCAGAGAATTTGAGTCCATTTACAAGTCATTTCCAATTCTTATGCAACATGTGAGAACACAGGCTATGGAGAGACCTTATAAATAAGATAAATGTAGGAAAGTCTTTAGTTGTCCCATATCCCTAGGACACACATGAGAACTCTATTGGATGGAAAGCCTTCATGCACAGCATTTCACTTATAGTTTACAATAAAATATGAAGAGAAAAAACTCTTATGAAAGAAAATCCTTCTAAATATGGATTTAACTCATCCTGAAAAAAAAAATTGATCTATAGCTCATCAATTTCTACTTTTTATATCTTAATATAAAGAATAAGGTTATAAATATCCCTTCAAGAACCTTTTTGGCAGTAGCATATAAATATTGATACACAATGTTTTGATTTTATTTGGGTTATGTAGAGATTACTTTATCTTAAAAAGTCCTTTGGACTTTGGGTGATTTAAAGTTTATTTTGTTTCATTATCTCATTTTTTATGTTTTAATTTTTTAGATTATGAAGAAAGTATGAATTCACTGTAGAATATATATTTTTAACTTTGAAATACAAAATTAGATTCACTCTGCATCCTCCATTGTTAATATTTTGGCTTATTGTTTTCAGCCTTCTTTCTGTCCAAAATGAAAGGTTTTTAAATGAAGGAAAGTGAAGATAGGGAGAGTTCACTACAAGAGAGAGAAAGTCTTTTCATTTATGAGTAAAATAAATTATCCTTTGCAGATGGTGGGAGTAAGTGGTAATAGAAGGCAGAGACTGAATATATACAATGAGACACATGGATTGTGCTCCTGGAACATTAAAGAAATCATGAGTTTTTGGTTATGTGAAAGCAGTTTTGAATTTTTTAACTTACTTTAAGACCCAGGATGGAAATATCATACCATTTTTCTTTCCTGCCATTGTAGTTCCTGGATCAGGATAAAAAACTTAACTACCCTTGCTTAACCCTTCGATTACTGTATTTTGGTCTAGGAAAGTGAAGTCTCAATCCCAAATGTGACATATACAGGTGGCCATGAAATTCGTGTGCACACACCCTGTATCTGTTGTGTCTCCTTGTTAGCCTGTCAGGGACTCATTCTAGATGCATAGGCCTCTCCATGTTTTATGATTTAAAATAGATTATTTGCTTTTCCAAGTATAATAATGACAGAAAAATGCTAGTCTGTTGCCAGTTACTATAGTAACCAGGAACAACTTAACTTCTTTCAAATGGGAAATGGACTCTTAACTTCAAGTTTTGGCCTCATTTTCAGAAGCCAAGATGCAGTCATATGCTTTAAAGATTCCACTTCTGAATAGTACTGTATGCCATAAATTGCATGTGTGTGTGTATGTGTGCGATCTGTGCTTGCAGACATCCACATAAATATTAATCCATAAGAGACACCGATCATAGCTCATTTTTGAACTAAATTACTTTCTGACAGAGAATGTGAAATTAATTGAAATGCAAACAATATCCAAGAGATAGATTTAACACTTGGCTTCTCTTTATCATGATTTTTAAAAACTTACAGGAAACAATTCCTTCCCTTAAAGGATTAAAGGATGCTTGATCATTTTGAATCATGCAAATGTATTTCTTTCAGAGAAAAAGGAATGAACTGTCATTAGTGAGAAGACTGCCAATATTTACCTTATTCTGGGTAGTCTGAACCAGAGGATGAAGGGTGAGGGTGGGTGGGAAGAAGTCAAGTATTTTTAATCAGGAACAAAATAAGCATCAAGAGACAACCTGAAATGTGAGATAAATCTGATAGCCAAGTATGTCGTGAACTGTAAATGAACAGGTTGGGCTCAGTAAAGTAATTTGGTTCTTGGAAAATGCACTTTGAAATAGACAGCTTTATAATGTAAAATGATTGAAAGACTTTGAAATTCCAGGCAAAGTCGTAAAAATATTCCTGATTAAAAAAAATATTCCTGCTCAAATCTATCATGGCATTTTAAGGAGTGCTGACTCCATAAATTCTGACTTTTATCAACAGCACTTCAATAATGTTCAGAAAATAAACTTCACAGGAAAACCTCGGGTGTTCAATTAGTGTTAAACGTTTTAGGGCAGAAACTGAGATAATGAAATTATGAGGACAATGGCAGCTTAACGTTTTGTGGCTCACAAGAGATTTATGCATTCCAATATAACCTCAAGCTACGCATATGGCATAATAAAAAGGAATGGATTCCTGACGGGGCAGGGAATTTGACTGTACTTGTCTTAATGCTAGTTCTTTGTCTTAACGTAAAGCCTAAAGAAAACCCTGCCCCTAACTTATTTGCAGTACAAATTCAGGCTTTACTTCTTTTCAACCCCCCTACTGTTATTACTCAAATGACATTTGAATGGAATACAGCTTCTTTAGAGAGAATCATTTCCTCTTTAATGCAAATTGAGTTAGGCTCTCAGGGGCTCCTGTGGGAATTGCTGGTCTTAAAAAAAAAAGTCAATGGAAAAATGTCTGGCCTCTGTACTAAACAAGAGCAAGTGGTCACCCTTGTACAAGTCTCCTAAAATTTTAGCAGGAGGCTAAAGCTGAATCAATGGTGTGGGCTGCCCCTGGCTGTCCCCTCGCCCTGTCCCCTTACACTGCTTGTTAGCCTTGGTGTGAATACACCTCTTTTTTGGAGTGGGAAGGGTGCATCTTGGAATGCCCCTGTGGGTCTTTCATGATTTTTCTCAAGGCTCATTAGGTGGACTGCTAGGAAAATTACAAAGCCCTCTGAACCACTTCCATGTTTGACTATCGGAGTATCCCTTGGTAATCTACAGAAATTCAAGAACATAATGCCAAGATCTTGAATGCCAAGACAGGGCTTGCTCCTGATGGACGTTTCAAACAATTTGATAGATTCTAAAAAGGTAATTTGGAAATGCTGGTTAGCTTTTGCTGGCTAAGTGTATTCTCACAAGGTTAAGGTATAGGTCAATAAAGTAGGGCATTGCCTTGGTTTTAGAAGATTCCCATTGGGTAGAAATTACCTCTTGATGTCAATGACCTTGTTGAGCTCCATACTTCTTTTTTTGAATAACTGTTACTATGCAAGGTAAAATCCATGTTCATACATTGGTTTGTATAGTTCACCTCGTAACAGGGTTTGGAGTCCTGGAGACCTGGATATAAGTGCAGCCCCACCACCCAGTCTTGGGGATGTTATTTAACTTTTCTGAGCTGTGATGTCCTCCTCTAGAAATATGGATAATGGCTACATCAGGTGACTGTTAAGAAGATTAAATAAGGTTGTGTATATAAAGTACTTAGTACTGTTCCTGGCACATAGTAAAAGCTTGATAAATGGCATCTTATTTTGTGAAATACACTTGAAAGGGTAATATTCTCCTCAAAACTGGCAGGTGGCAATTACCTTTGGTGATGCACGTATCAATAAAACCCTTCACTCTCTCTGGGAAATGAAGGTGGTGCACCTTCACTACTTCTCCTGGGTTCTTTTTCTTCTGTAAGGGTGAGAGGAAGCTTCTTCTTCCCCTAATCCTACCATGAAAGTTTGGTGAAAGATCAACTCATAATTAAAGCAGAATAATAAGAGACAGAGGTTTATTTACCCTGCACATGTAGAGAATCACAGAGCAATTATCCAGTATCCCAATGGTGTATAGATGTTTTTATACCCTCTTTCTAGAGGGAGGGAAAGATGGAGAATATATGTGATTCTGTTAAGGAGCAATAGTAACTGGTTGTGCCCGATCTGGTTGCATTCTTGATCTTCTTTCCTGTAACATTGAGATGACCGGAGGAGGAAAGGAAGTCAAGTGTATTTTTGATTAAACCAGTCTGGTTTATGCAGACAAAGGGACAGTCCCTTCCAAGTCCTATTGAGCTCTAAAGGCCTTTAATTTAAACTATGCTTTATACCAAGGAGTGATGCTTTGGGGTGGAATTTCCTAAGTCCTTTACTTCCCAGTAATGATGCATCCAGGATTCTACTTCTAATGTCAGGCTTTTAGTGAAGGTGGGGAGAGGCATATGGACAAAGAATGACACCAGAAAATAATTTCAAAGGACCATTCTGCTTCTAGAAATATTAAAGTCAATAAAAATGGCTGCCATTTATGGAGTCCTTGTTATATGTTGTGAAACCTAAGTGCATTAAATCTCATGTAAGTTTCACAATAACAGATGAGATAGGTTTTACTTCCCCCCATTTTACAGATTAAGAAGCTGAGACATAGAGAGTTACCAAGCAGCCTGTGGAAAACTGTGCACCCAAGCCCAGGTTCATGTGACAGCCAAAACTATTATCTCAATTACGGTGTAATACTACCTCATAACAATCTAGGTAGCTGTCCATTTCCTTTTGAAATATCTTTAAGGATGAGAGAGACAGCTTCAGTATTTACATCCCTTTACAATCAAGAAGTCTTCCTTATATTTAGTGGTGATTTTCATCTCCATGTAGTTCTTTTGTTTTGACTGGTAGTCTGTGGAGGTTCGAATAGAGAAAACTTGGTGCGTTCCTGATTGTAGCAACTATTTTTAATGATATAAAGTTTAAACTACCAGTTAGTCTTTTTGTTCACAAGTGAAATTATCCTCAGTACTTCATCATATGTGTGGGAATGTAGGAAAGTATGGAAGTAGTTTCATGGAGGGAAAATGGACAAAGAAAGTCCCTACAGAATAATTTTGATTCAGTCCAGCAGGAGGTGCTCTAATGTCAAAGTGTATCACACCTAGACTGTCCTGATCAGGAACAAGCACGTGGGTACTGTTATCTTTAGATCTGTATGTCATTGGTTAACGGCTGCTCTTATGGGAACATAAATCCCCAGGTACCCTGAGCTGTCCACTGCACAAAGCAGGCTCTCTCAGCCTAAGGGATGCAATGGCCATTGGGAGTTGGTGTGCTTAAAAATGGGAAGACACCTGAGGGGTTAAGGCTGAGCAGGGACAGTGCCTGCCACTCTCAGTAATGCTGGGGATAGCAAAAGAATTTCTCCCCAGTGTGGGCATTTCACATCCTATTAATACTCCCCTGGGTGTTATTACCTCCTCGCCTCTTAAGTAAAGAGAGAGATCCTTCCTTTATTACAAAAGCAGCAGAGCAGGCTTGAAAGACCATGAGTTTTGTGGCAGAGCCATTGGGTCATTATCTGGCAATTCCTAGCTGTGTGATCTTGGGCAAAGTGCTTAACATCCTGAAACCTCAATCTCCTCATCTCTTGATTAGGGATATAGCACTGACCAATCGCATTGTTCTAAGGATTACTGAGGTGATGTATGTGAGGGGCTTAGTAGAATGTCCGGCATGAAACACACACACAGGAAATGCTATACTACTTCTCTTACCTTTTCCTCCCCAAAACATCGCAAAGGAAAGCAGATAAAACGGTTCCTTTAAATAATCTGACAGTAACACATTAGGGCACATCATTGTTGAGAGGCAGCATCTGAGTGTCCGTATCAGAAATATCACCCTACCAGGAAATACTAAGTCACTGTGGAGCAGATGTACATAACTTAATTTTTTTTTGACTTAAATCATGTTAAAATTGATCATTGAGCCCAGGATCAAAAACATTTCCAAAAGGTCACCTGTATTCCTCAAGGCTGCAGAACACTTTTCTTTGCTGGCAGGCCAATTCTACAACTCGGGCTGCAGGCATATAAAGATTCTTGTCATTAGCTAAGTAGCTGTACACTGCCCCATGCCAGGGCTTCTAGTGACCAAGGTCTGTACTCAGTGTCCTGAAACCAGGAGCTGATTTTTCTTTACTGTGATAGAGCACCGCTGTCAAGGCTGCTTACAAAGTATTTTCTAATTTGAAAATAACAGCATGACCTCATAATTTTTAGTAGTCTTATTGGTTAGCATCGTGTAGAGAAAACACAAATGAAAATGCTATTCTGTAAGTGTTTTCCATGGCTAAATACAAGAAGGGAAGGGCTCTGACAGACTACGGCCCTCTCAGCGGCTGTTAGCCATGCGATCAAATCTTGACCAGAGGAGTGATGGGCACAGCTTTGAATCTAAAGTACATCCTGGATCCCAACTTATTCTTTCTAGAATAGAAAAGAAGTTCTTTCAAGTAATGTCTTTGCTTGGTCAAATTCAAGATTTTTGAGGTTAGAATATGTCGATTTTTGTCTTTGCTTTTCATACATATATAAACTCAGAATCTTGCAATGGATGAGTGCATACACCACACACATATGTGAGTACACACACATGCACACACACTGCTTTCTCTTTTTCTTTGCATGTTCATGTTGTCCCTTCTTTCTCACAAGCTGACCTACCTGGGAATTTGTCATATAGGCACATACACATATATGAATGACTGCAAAATGATTCTCATTCTATCATTTCCTCCAAATTGGGTAGTCAGAATAGCTCCATGCTCTCATCTCACAAGTTGCTAAAAATTATAATCAAGAAGCCAGAATCACTTCTGGCTCACTGTGGGGTCTCGAATCTTCCTCCGTGAGCACATGTTCCTCTCATTGATGCTAATAAAAGTTATGCATGTGTGTTACGAGGAGAAAGAGCCCTGTGGATGTTCTCTCCCACATACAGATTGAAAGGCTGGACCCAAACCCAAAATATCACTTTACTATTTATTTTTATCACACCAGTTTTTATTAACCAGATCTCTTATGATGACGTCCAGGCATCTCACCAGCATGATTATGCTGATGGGGAACATGTGTAGCTAATTTCCTATGCTCTGATCCATAGGCCGGGCTTGGGAAAGCTGGTGTGTGGGCAAGACTTCTGAGCCTTCCACATCCACAGTGGATGTAGAATTGTAAAAATCAGTTTTAGATTATTTGGACCACACTGGGATTTCCTCTCTAATTAATGAGAATCTCAAGGGACTTTCGGCTGGAAAACTGCAAAGATCTTCCTATTTCCTCAAAAAGCCTCTTGCACTTCCACATTCCACGTTGGGAGGAACGGTTTCCAAAAGGAAACTGTAAAATACATTAATTGACCTTTCCTTCTGATAGAATATTTAAAAATTTTCTTTTTAGCCCTTCTTTCCTCTCCTTTCAAAACACTGAGGTACCTTTTAAGTAAGCTGGACTTTGTGTAGGAGAAAATTTGATCACCAACACAATCTCAAGGGTATAGATTATTAAATCATTCAACCAATTAAGGAAAATAAATAACTTCTTGATTCACCTCTAAAGTCCCTAAACACTCACATCCTGTAATACCAATATTATTCAAGCTACTAAGGACACTTTGTATATTACTTTTTGAGAAAGGCCCTTAAATAGCTATGCATAACATGGAAAAAGATTCCTTTATAGTCAGGTGGGAGTTATTTGTATTGCTGTCTCAATGTACGATTAAACATGATTAAAGATATTGCGTTGTAATAAGGTAACCTTGGAAAGTCACCCTGGGGGAAACCATCGCTGATGGATTCATTAGTTTACTTGGAAATGGATGCAGCTGCTAAGATGGATTCACTGAGTAGAAAATGGAAACAGTGGTCATTCTGGCAGGTGGAGGCCTTTATGGCAAGCTTTATGTTGGTATCTGGGCTGGAGGGTGGGGGAAGTGGTGGTGTATAGCAACTACCACAAAAAAAACTAAGAAAAGTGTATAAACAATAGAGAAGGACCTATGTGGGGAATTGAAGCAATCAGCAGGTTAAGAGTGAGCCCAAGAACCAGAGCTCTCTAGGGCTCAAAGAAGACAGAGGCCATGGGTAGCAAACATTTATGGAGGGCTTACTCTGTGCGTGGTATCTTGCCCAAGGTGTTTTACATCATTTCACTCTTAAAATAACTCTCAAAGGTAGGTGCTATTAGTTATCATACCTTTGCTCCAGCTGAGAAAACTTAGGCCTGGAGAAGAACTTGTCCAAGGACACATTGCTAGTGACTGGCGTAGCAAATTCAGATAGGTTGATTTCAAGACCTTTTTACTACTCTGGTAGGACTTCATTGATTCAGTGTTAAAACGGCAGCACTAACTTGATCATATAAAAGCTCAAGAAGTAAGTGCTACATAGGGCTTAAAAACAGTAAGGCAGAAACAAAATCATTTTGTGCCCCCTGGAATCAGGTTTTTTACCCATAGTGTGTTAAAAGAGAGTCAGCCATGATGGACAAGGACAAGTCAGGCAGTGCTCTCTTCAGCTTGCCGAGCACAGGGCTTGGTGTTGGTGTGTTCTCATTTAGACATTTTATATACAACTCAGAGTCATGACTATTATGGTCCCTATAACTAGGAAGTGGCAGAGCAAGACCCCAAGAGATCTTGGGACTTTGACTAGAGGGCTTTAGAAAACAGAGATGGAAAATTATGTCTTGAATCCTGGAACCAATGGCCACAGTAAAGAAAGAGGTGATGTGGAGTCCAACTGTTGGTCCCAGAAAGGAAGTTTCCCTTCTCCTTCAAAGGCAAGGAATCAAGGCAAGACTAGGAAGGAGAGCAGCAGATCCAAGCTATACGGTGTTGCCAAGTTCTAGAACCTTTGAACTCTCTTCTTTTTTCAGGCTACACTTGCTAGGTGGTTTCCTCTTGTTGCATGCTTTAATTCTGTCTTTATACTGACATCTAAAAGATGTGTATCACTAGCTTTGATCTTTCTTTTGCTTATGTGATGTCAACTTATGTAAAGTATATAAAGTGAAACCTCTCAAACTTTGCACATCCCAACCTGAACTCTTGATTCCAATGTCTCCCAAACCAAAACTATTCCTTACTAGGTCTTCCCAATTTCAATAAATAGCACCAACATCCATCCAATTGCTCACACCACAAAACCAGACAGCATCACTAACTTTTCTTTATTTACTCCCCCCATTAAGTCTATCAGTAAGTCCTGCGAGATCTGTCTTCAAAATAGTATAGATCAGTGGTTCCCAAATTTGTCTGCACATTGAAATGAGCCAAGAGCAATAAAAAATTGACTTTTATGTCCTATCCTTGGTGATTATGATCTAATTGGTCTGGATGTGGCCTGGGTGGTGGAAAATCTAAAAGATCTATATCAAAGATGATTGTAATATGCAGTTAAGTTTAGGAATTATTGGCATATATCTCAGATCTCAAATCATTATACCATCTCTCTTCATCTCCAATGCCTGGATAATTGCAGAGCCAAATGATCAATTTTTTCACTCTTCCCCTTCACCATTGTCTATATAGTTGCTAGAGTGATCTTTTAAAAATATAAGTCATAGCAAGTCACCTCTCTGTTTGAAACACTCCAGGTGTTTTTGTTAAAATCCAAACCCTTTACTGAGCCCTCAGGATCCTACAGGTCTTGGTTCCCTTGTTCGCCTTGGACTGTAGCTCTTTCCAGCCACTTTCACTGATGCTCTGTTACAGCTATGCTGGCCTTCCTTTGGGTTGCCTAACAAGCCAAGGTCATCCCTATCTCAGAGCTTTTGCATTTGTTGTTTCATCTTCTCTTCTCCCAAGTTGTTGCACTGCCAACTTTCTTGTCACTGTGAATGTCATTTCCTCAGAGAAGCCTTATATAAAATAGTATCCTCTACTCCCATCATTCATTCTTGTATGTATTTTTTTTGGAGCACTGACTTAACATTTTTGTCCTCTCTCTCTCTCTCTGTATGTTTGTGTACGTTTGTGTGTGTGTGTGTGCGTGCTTGCACACTCTAGATCCCCATACTATATCAAAGGCTTGAAGAAAGTGTAACCTTTACTTCTTTTGCTCACTCATACATTGCCAGTAGATAGATCAGCTCCTTCTCTGTCCTGGTTTCTTATTAATATAAGTTGACTATCTGCCTATATGAAGGACTGAAAATACTACTCAGAAAGATGGAAGAATTCCAATTAGACCTCCCATTTGATCTTACAATCCCATTACTGGGGATCTACCCAGAAGAAAAAAAAATCATTTTATCACAAGTACATTTGCACTAGACTGTTTATTGCAGCTCAATTTACAATCACCAAAATGTGGAAACAACCTAAATGCCCACCAACTTAGGAATGGATTAACAAGCTGTAGTATATGTATACCAAGGAATACTATTCAGCCATTAAAAGAGATGGAGACTTTACATCTTTTGAATTAATTTGGATTGAGGTGGAATGCATTCTTCTTAGTAAAGCATCACAAGAATGGAGAAGCAAGAATCCAATGTACTCAATTCTAATATTAAGGCAGTAGATGACCTAATACATGGTGGAGGGTAGGGGGAATGTGAGAGTGGGGAGAGGGGAGGAAGGAGGGGGTTTGGGGGTCATGGTGTATGGCACACCTCTTGGGGGCAGGACATAATTATAAGAGGGACTTTACCTAACATGCAATTGGTGTAACCTAAATCTTTGTACCCTCAATGAATCTCCCCCCGCCAAAAGAAAGAAAGATGGCTTTGTGCTGGAGCTTGCATTATTCAAGATTTGTGATTCACACAATTGTGCTAGCACTTTGATGTTTGTGCCCACCAGTAGAAGGGTAAGGTAAGACCTAGAACTCAAGTGTGATTTCTGTATTTTCTTTCTATTAAGTAAATATTTTTAAGTCCTTTATAAACCTCATGTATTGGAATTTGGTAGGAGACATGGCAACAGGAAGTTTTAGGATAGTCTACTCTAGTTCCTGCTGAGGTAGAAAACACCAGAATTTCTAGTGGCTTAGCATGACAAAAGATGTATTTCCCTCACATGGTCTGCCATGGGTCTGGGCAATTCTCCCAGAAGCTGTCCTCCTCGGTGCTTGAGACAATTTCCTCTCATAACGACCACAAAAAAGAAGACAGACAATTGCACACCAATTCTTAAGCGATTTTCTTTACATTCACTGGCCCAGAAAAATCATGTGATGTTCCCTCAGGAGAGAGCAATTATAAATCTTGGTGAGTAAATAGGTATAGATCAATGTGGGAAAAGGGAAAGAAATAAGGAGGAAGAATTTTTAATGTACAAGTCTTATGCAGGCTGCAGTCTCCATTTCTGATCAACATTAGGAATGTGGTGAAACTTTATATCTAAAACCAGATAAACATGACAGAAACAAGACTCTCCAGTAGAAATCAGGTTTGCTAGAAGTCATTCCACACTCTTCCCCATTATTTTCATATTCTTGAGGCAAGACATAGTAAGGCACTGAGATCTTAAATATTCTGTCCTCTGGAGATCCCCCAAGCTAGCCTTTGTGATGGGAAGATATTTGAGGCTCTCTGACTCACAAATCAATTTTTGTATCCAATGGGTTACTGTGCCAAGCTTCCCTCATAAGATATATTACATATAGCAGAAAAACAAAGCAAATGGACTTTTATCAGACTTCTCAGTAAAGTGCAGGACCTTAGTGCCCTCAAAATTGAATTATTACAATGTTTGTGATCAGGGTCCCCCTTGATCCTTTAGTTGGTAATTCAGGGTGCAGTTGAACAGTCACCTATTGATCTGCCATAGAGAGGTTGTTATACCTGTGTTTGAAGACTCCATTTACTGTCATCTGGTTCCATGGGCAATTCGACTCAGTAACTTTGATCTTTCAATTTACTCAGACAATTTCATAGGCTGCTTTCTTCCTTGGTCCTACTTAAATGTTGAAATAAACAAAGAATCTCTAGTTTCAAATGTTAACCTGGAAATTTTAGGATGTACTTTAATCCAAATAGATGGCTTTGGAGTCATGGTTGTCAAAAAGAAGCCCACATTTTCTGATGTTTCTCCTGGCTCAGTGCACAATTTCTGTGTTCTCTTTGGCTCACATAATGACAACATCAGAAAATTTTCACATGGTGACTTACTTGAAAATTAGTAAAACTTTCTATTTGAAAGACATAGATAAGTAAAAAGAAAAAGCAATGATTATAGTGATAGTTTCAAGATTATAAACTACTATTTGGGTAGCATCAGCATTGGCAGCCTTGAACACACCATTTACTGAATTAATTTAACCATTCCTTCAATGCTGTCTTAAAAATGCCATGAAGGCTATGTTAAACAGTTTGATGAAAATGTTTCAGATTGTATATGAAACTAGCACATTGTACCCTTGATTGCACTAATGTACACAGCTATGATTTAATAATAACACTAATAAAAAAAAGGAGCACAGTAGCCAGTGTCTAATCTTCACCCCAGGAACACCTCTCATCCAGCAAGATAAGCTGTACTGGGTTACCCAGCATTTATTTTGTAACTATAAAAGGCTAGGGTGAGCTAGGATGTTGACACTATCCAGTTATACTTCAGTATCTACCTGGACATTTCACAGATAAATCAAACACTGCAGGACCCTTATGTATAACTTATTAGTTTCCTATTTCCTACTGCAGTGAGCTAAGTCTCATTCATTGATGTACCCCTTGAACCTGATACATTGTTTCATATGTGCTTATGGAATGAATGAATGGTTATAGATTTTGATGATATCAAAACTCTTTCATATGCATAACTGTTCTGGGAGTATTAACAGTACTATTATAGACATTTGCAGACTGGTTGAGCAAGATGATCTAAAGTTACTGTTCTGTATTTTTTCTCTGTAACCTCCTAAATTGTTTGTGTGGCTGTGTAAATGCACAGTATGCATGCATTTCTGTTATTTATTTTATAGCCTCTTATTCAACAGGCAAACTGTTTTTTCTCTATAAAATAGAGAAAATTCTCACACTGGTATTATGTGATATCAGACTTAGCAAGTGTCACCTGGTGCATTTTTTTCTATTGAATGATAACATTTTAAAATGTGTTAAAAATAAGTCTATAAATATTCAGAAATGTATACTTTCTGAAGTGTGGGTTTTTTGCATATATTTACTCCTTAATAACTTAGTTTATTTCAGAAAGGTTATAAGGCCACTGAACAAAGTATGAGTGTGTATTATGATGTTTGATTCAATTAAAAATAAATAGCTGAGAAAATTAGAGCAATAGGAAAATAAGGACAGTGGAGGTGGGGGGAGATAACACCATCAAAGAGGCTAGGGCATAAAAACAGAAGTCATTAGGTCCTACTTACTTGCTCTAAGTTCTCTAACAGGCAATGTATAAACCAGAATTCAGTGCTTCTACTTTTTACAAGATAAAACTAGGTGCTCAGGAGTGGCCCAATTATTCCTGAAGCCCAGAAGATATTTGTTCCAAGGTCCTCATAGGGGAAGACACTTTATAACGCAGCTGATGGTATCTTCAACAACATCCTTATAGATAATATAGTGAGCTTAACAGGACTACTTCTGATAATGTCTCTCAATACATAGGCTAATGACATTGAACTCATGGTGAAAGCAATTCAACAGAAGACCAATTTGATGGGGTCTTAAGGGCATAGCTCTCTGCTATCCAGCTTAATGTCAAAATAGATTTTTAGAAGGTCAGAGGCATGGGTGGACATCAGAACACCTCCATAAATTGTTTATTCCAATTAAGCTTTGGGTAACTACTGGCTGACACTGAGTTTAAAATAATACGGTTATTGATATAGGGAATGACCTTAGTAGCCGTGGACTCTTGAGAGCTCAGGAAATGTTGTAAAGACACAGATGAATCAGACTCAGAGATTCTAGTAAACTTGCTGGCTGTTGGATGTCCTCCAGCTTCAAATACAACATGAAATTCAAATATAGCTCTATTTATGTAAAAAAATATTCAGTGTAGAGAAGAACATTTGATGTGGTATCCACGGAAAAACTTATAAACTTTTTTATTCTTTAGAAACACATATAAATCATAAGTATGTACACTGAAGATTAATGGTCCTGAATTAAAAATAAAGATCTAAAAAACTAAAATTTGGTAACTCTTTTACTAATTCTGAGATCAAAATTTTTTAACTATCAAATGAATTCAGAGTCAGTAGATTCCCAATAGAAGTGCAAAGATTTGTAATCAGTTAATCTGGTCTCTAAAGTGATGACCCAGAAGAAAATTGTGTTCTACTGGTTTTATTAAATGTGTGGCATCTAGAATGTACTTTCAGAGAAGTTTATGTGTTTAACTAATAGGGAAGAGAATCCTGGATCAGGTACCAGTGGTGTTTGAATGACTACATAAGGAATTCAGTGACTACAGCATGCCTGTTGGGTACCTGGGGATGGGGGATGCAGAAAGAGCAGACCAATAGGGTAGGCACATGGCAATAGGGAGAGCATTGGTGTCATTTATATGGCCTTGCTAAATCTAAACAAAGCACTTCCATAGTACTTATGGCTTTAAAAATCTGTCAGATGGCACCACAGCAGGCTAATGTGGTGGCATCTTCTGAAGGCATTAATTTGGTTTCCCTCCCGCCTCCCGCTAAATAGTGGAAAAAAGTGAATTTTAGTAATTAATAGGCACTTACCCTTCTTTCGTCATATTGTCAGCTTCAGTTGGTTTCTGACTTGCCATTAACATGTCTAATGCATATGTCAAGCGGAAGCCTGACATGCTAGAGGCAAACAGAATATTATGTGAAGGCGGCAATGTGTTAAAACAATTGAGCGAGCAAGCACTAAAGTTTGCTGCTCAGGCCATATGTTGCAGTGTTTAATTTCCCGTAGTGGAGAAACATGGTTGTCAGAGAAAAAGATGATGAATACATTTACTTTGGGCAACTTATTACAATGAAGAATGACTTTCCAGAGGACGGGAACAGAGGAATTAGGCTTGCATGGAAAGCATATGGGAGGCATTCCGACATAGGCAGGATAGTAGGACTGTGTGTGCTTTCAAATGAAAGACATTTAATCAATGTATGTTTCTGGTGTTGACATATGGAAGTGAGAAATGGGTTTTGATTTGGAAGACAGGAAGAAGGTTAAAGGTAGTACAGGTGGTTACAGAATGATTGATACTTTGAGTAACTAACAGAGAAAGAAAATGTAACTCTTTCAGTTGGGCAACAGACTCGAGAGAACAATGTAATTTAGAAAAATATAGAACATGAAATGATTCAGGGCAGGTCACCTGGCTACAAGAAGAGATGACAGACAGAACAAGCTGATGATCCAAGGATCTGATCAAATGCGGTAAAAGTGACATGCTGGGATGAGCAGCAAGCAAGCTGACACCAAGGCTCTAGTGGGCCAATCAGAAGCATAGCAGCCCAGTGAGAACCTTAGTTAGCCACACCCAGGCGGAGATGATGACTAACAATTTTCCCAGGCTTACATTGGTACAACTTTGATTTGCTCAACTAGAGCACACTTGGGGCATCCAAAACTCTACTTAAAATTGGAGAAAATCGCCATTTGTTGATAGCAAGGTCCTATTGAAGAGACATGAAGACAAACTAAATATTGTTTATATATTTTCTTCCCCACAACAGTGATTTTTAGGTAGGCCTGTGTATTCTCCTTCTTTCCTTGGTTCTAAAAATGCATGGAAGAGAGCTCTTAAATTACCTTTATCTAAGTGGTATTTAATCCCATCTTCCAGGGGTCAAAGTTTGGCTCATGAACTCAGTGAAGCAACATATGATTTAGTATTTAATTCCAGCACTCTCCCTTGTTTTTAGTTACTTAGTTAGGGAGATGTCCTTAGGAAGATAATGTTTCAGGATAGGTGATTTTGATCACTAATTATTATTACAAAAAATATGTAATGACCAGCTCCTTCTCAAAATAACCGTTAATAACTCTCAGGAAATGCTGTGTTTTCAAGGATATTATACTAAATGGGTGCCTCATAATGGTTCATTTAAAGCGTATTTAGAGTAATGGGTTTAACAGTCGAAGGCATCTTGTTGTTCATTTTTAGACTGAAAGCACTTGGCAGATTCTTGAAGTGTTGATTTAGCTAACCAAATCTTTTTTTAGAAAAATTAAACTTCTCATGGGTCAAAGAAATGAGAAGCCTCCCTTCAGATGTTGCAAGTATGAGGTTTTAAAATAAATGCTGAACACAAGCAGCTCCATTGATGTTGTCTTTAACTGGTGTGGGGAGGTGTAAGGAGGTGAGCAGGGAGGACGGCAGGAGCCACTAAAGGGGGAAGATGATGAGTCTGAATCACTTGCATTTGCTTACAAGCCAAAGAGTGGCCCATCTGATTTTATATTTAGCATGTTTATGCTCTATGATTCCTAACATTTTTCTGAAGATTAAGCGTTAGACAAGGAGAGCCTATGGGTTACAGATGGTATTGATTAAATTCTGAGAGTGACTCTAAATTGATCTAACATAAATTAACCTTGAAACCAAAGAGTAAGAATGAGTGATTAAGGGAAAAGCCAGAAATGAGGATAATTGAGTTTAACTACCAATTCTCTTACAATTGGGAATAAATGGTGCCTCAGTTTCCTCTATCAGCAAATGAAGAAAACACTTCACCGCCTCATCAGTTACTGGCAAGCTCAAGTACTGCCTGAAATCTACGTGGGCATCACACAAAAGGCGCTGTGGCTGTGAGATGAAATGCTAGCATCTTATGTCATGCAGCACTCACTCTCTTTATTCTTTTCAAGTGTCTGCCACATCTACTTTCCCCAAGTTTGCTTCTTGCCCTGCCACTCCAGGTCCCTTGACTAATTCTCTAATGTCTAAAAATTGCACTTGCAGATAGAGTGACAATGGACATGGAGCGGCTATCACATCTCTTAAAAATGATTTAAATTATATTTTTATCTGAACATAGCATGCACTCTTGGGAGACTGATGAATGGTACAGAAAGTAGCAGGCCAAAACAATTGCCATTAACATTATCAGAACCTGTATGACTTAAAAATAGGCAATATGAGCTTCATAAGGGGCATTAGCTGTGTCGAATGTGCACTGACTCTATGCACATCTGATTGGAGGAGGGAAAAATAAAGTCACTTTCATCCTGGTAGGATTTAAGCACAGTGGGCTAAGTAAGACCTAGGTGAACTGGCAAATTGCCAGGTAGGAATGAATGCCTAATGTGCCAGATCTGATTTCTTGTTTCTTAAGAAAATCTGAAAATACAGATTTTTATATGAATGTTTCAGAATTTTGAATGTTGACAATTAAAATACAACATTGCATGTCAAACAAAACATGTATGCAGGCCACGTGTGACCTCTGGTTCACCACTTTGCTACCTTTGATTTGAAAAATGTCTCGTGCTACAATAACACAATTTTCAGATAAATGCGGAGAACTGCACGAGCTCTCTCACCTTCTGGAGCAAAAGATCTCTTTTTCATTGAGTGCAGCTGAAATTCTCCCCTTGTGTATAACTGTTCTTAAGCCAGTTCAATAACAATAATTCCTAGAGACCAGTCTTGTGCCAAGCACTGACAGGGACACAGAATATGAATGACACAGGCCTGACATCTAAATGCTCAAAAACTAGGAGGCGATTTTAGATGAACTCACTAAAGCTCACAGTGTGAGGAGGAATGGAGTAAGTGCCAAAACAGCAGCAAGGTCAAGTGCCCCAGGGCTCCAAGGAGGGAGTGAGCACAGACCCTGGGTTTCAAGGAAGACAACTTCAGGGAGTGCGCACGGAGGTGAGTTGTGAGCAAAGGGGGTTGGGGGAGGTGGAAATGGTGGAGGAAGGCATTTCTGGTAACCCCATGAGTGAGCAAGACCATGGACATTGGAGAGGCTGGAGCACATTTAAAGCAGCATGTACAGTCACGGTCAACTGGAGAGTATAAGATAGAGGTGGGAAATTTTTGAAGACAAAGGCTGAGCAAAATGGTGGGCTCTGTATTGTGGAGAGCCTCTCGTCTGCCATCGTGGACTCCCTGTGGAGAGCCTTTAATGTTCTCTCTGGTGGGTATGTGTGCTGGGTGGTGTAAGGAAGGAGGGACAAATGAAGGAGGTTGAGCTGGATAGACTTGCAGCTTGTCAGTCCCCATTTACTATACCTAGTCTGTCTACCTACAGATTCTCGAGACTTTGGTCCTTGAGTGAAATTGCAGGCAGGTCTCGAGCTCATGTTCCTAGGTGGGCTGTGTATTAGGAGTCTATTCCCACCAGTGAGTGAGGTCTGGAATTAGGTTCTCATTCCTGAGCCTGGCATTCACAATGCCTGGGGTTTGTGCTCAGTCCAGGAGACGGCATTTTCTGCCACGTTTCTCCTGTGCACTCAAGGACTGGAATTTAGCTTTGAACCCTAGTGAGCCTATCTAGTTCTCTAACCAAACCTTCTTAAAGCTTGTTGACTTTTTTAATGATAGAGTGTTGGAGGAATGCATTGTACTCTGTTTTATCTCAGCAATGAGCTGGAAACCATCTCCTAATCCATGTGGATTACCCCTCACAAAGCAGGAAACCTTCACCATCTGAGTGGAATACTCAAAGCTTAGAGACTCCCATTGCTGTGAACTTCCACTCTTGAATACTGCGATTTGGATGGAAGGCTACTCTCTTGGACCACATACCTTGGTTTCATACATCGTCCTCATCCTGTCAGTTTTAAAAAAATTAAATGTATTTAAATAAAATCAAATGGAGAACATAATTCCTCAGTTTCATTAGCCACATTTGAAGTGCCCAATAGCTACAAGAGCTTAACTGCTGCCATGTTGGACAACACAACTGTAGAATATTTCAGTCATTGCAGAAAGCTCTTTTGCACAGCCCTGAGAATATTGCTTTGTTCATTAACCAAATGGGCTCAGTCAGGCAATATGCTGATGTGGCCTCAGATGTACACACATCCACACACAAACACACATAGAACTGCTACATGTGTGGCTCCACCATCAGCTCTCATCTGCCTGCAATGTGGCAGGAGAACAGAGGAAGAAGGAAATGCTATTTGCAGGACTGGTATCAACACCAAGGAACAGATATTTGACTTGAAAAATTCATCATAATGGAATGTAAATTAATAAAACTAAGGGGAAACCAGGAAAAGAAAGTAGTAATAGACTGTATAATTCTGCAGCATTAATAAAAAGGCATCAATATGAATCACAGGAAATTATTATAACCCTGGATAAGTATAAGCAGAGGTCATATTTGGAATAGAATTTCAAATTATCTGGTATTATAGGCAATAAATGATATTGTGGAACTCTACAAAGAGGTGCCATTGAGAGAAACCAAAAATGCCTCAAGTCTGTACACATCTTGTTTGCTCATAAAAATCAAGGATATTGAATTTTCGAACTCTATACTAGTGGGGATTTAAGGTGCTCACGCTTGAGACACTGTCACAGTGAAGTAAAACTTGCTAATATGGGTCCTAGAGTACTTGCCTGCTGAAGAGACCCTGGACTGGAAGGTAGGTTCTGTGAAGCAAAGGTTTAGTTGGTCCTGTTCTCCAGGTACCCCTAGAGTTTGGCACCTATCATACAGAAAATTGCAAATAAATATCTGTCCAATAAAGGAAAGAAGGACAAATGAGTGAAGCGGGATCTGGGCAGCCTAGTGTTTTAACCTTAATGCCTTAGGGGAGACTTGTTAGTCTCCTTAGAGCAGTGGTTCTCAACCTTCCTAATGCCGCGGCCCTTTAATACAGTTCCTGTGGGTCGCGACCCACAGGTTGAGAACCACTGCCTTAGAGTCAAGCAAAGAACTCAGTTTTTCTCTGAGTTAGAAAGATAATTTTTGAAAATCATCTACTCATATGATTCCAAATATACATAAACATAAACAATGAGAAATCTTGGCACTTCTGCACCCCACATGATGCCAGTTCCCATGCCCGCTTCTTACTAGGAACCACTGTGTTTAGTTTCTTGTAGGTCCTTCCAGTTTTTTTATGTATAAGAATAAATGGAAATTCATATTCTTATTTTCCTTCTTTTTACATAAAAGGCAACTTACTTTATATATAGTTCTGCATTTTTCTCTTCCAGTCACATTTTTTTCTCAGCATCTTACTCTTTCTTTTTTTTTTTTTTAAAGTTTTTTAGTATTCTGTTTTATGAATGTATCGTAATTTATTTAACCTGTTTATTTTAGCAATTTGCTGGATTTAACAGTTTAGGTTATTTCAAATTTTGGGTCTTGTGAACAATACTGTGATGAATACCTTAACCATATGTCCTTTCGTTCATTTGCAAGTGTGTTTGTAACATAAATTTCCAAAAGTAAAATTGCTGGAGAGAAAGATATATGCATTTGTAATTTTGATGGATTTTCCTAAATTGCTCTCCATATGGGGTTATGCTAACATATACTCTCACAAATGACGTATGAGAGGGCTCGTTTCCTACAGACTCACCAATGCCGTATATTATCAGACTTTGGGATTTTGCCAACTTGAGAGGAGAAAAATGGTATCTCAATATAGTTCTAATTTGCATATCTTTTATTATGAGTGAAGCCGAGCATTTTTCCAAATGTTTAAGAGCCATTCATATTTCATTTTATGTGAACCATGTGTTTATATCTTTTGCCTAGTTTTTTCTATTAGCTTATTGCGCTCTTATTTCTCTGTCTGTAGGAACTTTTAATCTACTGAAGAGAGTACTTCTTTGTTTAAATGTGAATCGCAAATATTTTTTCCTAGTGGGATTTCTATCTTTTGACTTTGTATGTGTGTGTTTGTGAGATGTAGAAGTTTTTATTTCTATATATTCGGACTTACCAACATCTCATAGCTTCTAAAGTTTGAATGAGTCTTAAAATAATCTTTCCATTCTAAGGTTTAAAATGTTACCAGGTTATTTTGGTGCCTTTAATAGGTTTTATTTCTAACATCTCAATCTTTGATTCACTTAGAATTTGTGATCATGTAGATCCAACTTCATTTTTTTTTCAGATGTCTACCCTTTTTTACCAACACCATTTATCAGATAGTTCATCTTTATTCCACTGGTGTGAGCCGCCACTTTTAACATATACTAAATTCAGCAGTGCTGATTGTTGAGTGGAGAGAAGATTGTTGAACATCTTAGTCTTACTGGCCTATTGTGAAAGCTGTTGGGGGCCGTCTTATGGGACAGAGAAGGACTTCTGAGTCTCCTAGCTTTGCCACAGTTCTTTACTAGGTCCTCATATGACTCTGGAAACAATGGAAGAGCAAGAAAGGCAGAATTCCTTTCAGAAGAACTCCCAAGGGCTTACCAGTTCTGTAGTCCATGCTTCTTGAATTCCAGATTATGGTAGGAATATAGACTGCATTTTCTTAAAGAGATGACAGGGACAGGCATTCTAGATTCATAGTACTATGGTTTGAATTTGTTCCCCCAAAATTCATATGTTGGCAACTTAATCTCCATTGCAACAGTGTTGAGAGGAGGGGCCTTTAGGAGATAATTAGGTCATGAGGGCTCTAATCTCGTGAATGTATTAATGCTGTTACTGTGAGAATGGGTTTATTATTGCAGAAATGGGTTCCTTATAAAAGAATGAATTTAGCTTCCTTTTCTCTCTCTCACCCATGTGATACTTTCTACTGTGTTGTCAGCAAGAAGGGCCTCACCACATGCAGCCCCTGGGTCTTAAGACTTCCCACCTCCAGAACCACAAGCCATATAAATTTCTGTTCACTATAAATTATTTAGTCTCAGGCTTTCTGTCATGGCAGTACAAAATAAACCAAGACAAGTAGAAAGAGAAATTTTTCTTTGATGTGTAATCTTCAGTTAAACCTTGGCACCTGAGTTTTGTCTTTACCTGCTAAAGGAGGGAGCTGATGTAGGCACATTTCAAAATCCCTTTAAGAGATGATATTCCATGAATGGCAAGCAGAACAGTTTGATAGGAGCATTTCATTCTCACATCAAGAGGGCTGGATCATATTCCACACTCAGGCACTGGCTCTGCCTCATAAATCGTGCCCTCCCAGGAGGTCAGTGCCAAGGCTCTGCACGTAAATCTGAAGATCAAGACTGACCACTTGTGAAATGCCTAGAGAATGGGAACACAGACAGAGGAAGATTTATGTTGTAGCAAAAGATTTCCATGACTACGAGGGAATGAGAAAAGGCACGTATACACTTTTTCATTGTAATTTCTAAGCCTGTAATAACCCATCTATCTGCAAACTTTTGAACCTGTCCTATTGCCCACCTAGGGCTTATATATTTTGATATTTTCAAATATAGTGTGAGCTCTTCTAATGTGAAAGTAAAAACTTGCTCATCACAAGGGCAAATTTCAAGACAACATGATCAAAGATGGTAGAAGAACCAAATGTTGGAAGTAGTTATTTACATCATCCTGGATAAAGAGCCCCACGGGTACTATATCAAAAGCTCTGTTTATGACATTCAGAGAAAGCCAGCCAACTAGCAGCAGGAGGTGTTGGATGGGCTGGCAAACATTCTTTTTCTAATGTAGATCCTACAAGCAACACAGATTTAAATCATAGATTAGAATAACATATCTAAAAATGGCTGGAAGGCAAACATATTTGAGTTTAAACAATATGCATTAAAAATACGAATAACTATCTTCCCGTGTTAATCACATCAAATGATTTTGTTTTTCTACAGTATGCAGATGTCTCTTGCTAAGCAAAGTAACACATTTCTATTTCTATTTCAAGGCTATTAACAGTGGAGCAGCTGTACACTACCAGAGAATTTTTAGAAATCATAATGAAATTAAACAACCGATAGATAAAGAAAAAAAATGCTTTCTTTAGAGCTATGCTGGTTGATGGCATTATCTTATTAAATATATATTTCAAGTACATGATACATTTCCATAGAGTAATATTAGATCCAAGTACGTTGAAACCAACTGGAACAGAGCCTTGAGGTTTAAAAAAAACTCCACATTAAGAGAGCAAAATGCATTCCTCTGAAGGATCAAGATGACTTTTTATTCTTATAGTATCACTATATATTAAAGGTATAAATGATGTTCTGTAGGTTAAGCAGCAATTGCAACAGCATTCCCTAAATACCCATTGTTACTAAATGTACAGCATTCAACTCTGAAAATTAAGTGTTCATATTTTTCCCATTACTTCCAATAAGGGGAATAGAGTGTTTTTGTTTGTTTTTATGGCAAGAGAATCTGAAAAGCTGAGTTTATATGTATATATAAAAAATTAAATATATGTGTATATATAAACTTAAGTCACATTTGACTTCTCAATTGTAAGAGCTATGAGACATAATGTACAAGATAAC
Source organism: Perodicticus potto (assembly GCA_963574655.1). Lineage (NCBI taxonomy): Eukaryota > Metazoa > Chordata > Mammalia > Primates > Lorisidae > Perodicticus > Perodicticus potto. Next base: position 23,911 of record CAUYRH010155808.1, on the reverse strand, counting down.
AAACGTTATCAGTGTATATTGAATATTAGAATTTTAATACAGTTTTGTTTTTTTTAAATGTGTATACATTTTTTGGCACCCTCTATAGTATGTTCTGTAGTTCCAACTCTTTTTATTCTAGCTTTATTCAGGTATAATTGACAAATAAAATTGCATATATTTAAGATGTGCCAGATGATGATTGGACATGCATATACAAAGTTATCACCATCATCGAGTTAGTTATCACATCCCTCTCCTCACATGATTACTTTTTTTTTTAATTTTTATTAAATCATAATTGTGTACATTGGTGCAATCATGGGGCACAATGTGCTGACTTCATATACAATCTCTATTTAACATAGCCTTCATGGCCTTTTAATCACTATATGAAGACATTTATATTCTACATTTAGTAATTTTCACTTGTACCCTTGTAAGATGCCCGTAAGTGTGATCCCACCAATCACCCTCCCTCCACCCATCCTCCCCCCTCCCCTCCCCTCCCTTGCTCCCCTCCCCATTTCTTTTCATGTGGTGAGAACACATAAGGTCAACTCTCAACAAATTTCAAATATAAAATATAGTATTATTAACTACAGTTGCCATTTTGTACATTAGAACCCCAGAACTTGTTCATCTCATAACTTATAACCTTTGAGCAGAATCTTTCCATTTCTTCCACTCTCCAGTCCCTGAAACCACCATTCCATTTTCCCTTTCCATGAGGTCAACTTTTCTGGATTTCATATATAAGTGAGATCATGCAGTGTTTGTCTTTCTCTGTGTTATTTCACTTACTATAATACTCTCCAGGTTTATCTATATTGTCAAAAATAAAGGAATTTTCTTTTTTATGGATGAATAATATTCTATTGTATGTAAACACCATATATTCTTTATTCATTCATTTCTTGACAGATACTTTGGTTGTTCTTATGTCTCAGCTATCATGAATAATGCTGTAATGAACATGCCAATGCAGATATTTCTTTGAGAAACTAATTTTATTTTCTTTGGTTATGCACCCAGAAGGGGCATTGCTGAATGATGTGGTAGTTCTATCATTAACTTTTGAGCAGCCTCTCTACTGTTTTCTATAAATGCCTATACCAATTTATATCCCCACTAGCAGTGTACGAGGGCTCCTTCTCCTCTGTGGTCTCGCCAACACTTACTATATTTTGTCTTTTTAAAAAGTAGCCATTCTAACAGGTGTGAGATGATATCTCATTGTATTTTTGATTTGCATTTCCCTGATGGTTAGTGATGTTGAGCACCTTTTCATGTACCTGTTGCCACTGTATATCTTCTTTGGCAAAATATTTACTTATGTCCTTTGCCCACTTTTTAATCAGTTTATTGGTTTTTATTTTTATTTTGCTATTGAGTTATAATAGATCCTTATAGATTTTGGATATTTACTCCTCCTCAGATACACATGATTTGCAAATATTTTCTGACATCTCATAAGTTTTCTTTTCATTTTGTTGATTGTTTCCTTTTCTGTGTAGAACTTTTTGGTTTGATATAGTCTCACTTATTTATTCTTGCTTTTGTTGCCTGAGTTTTTCGTGTCATATCAAAAAAACAAAATCATTGCCAAGACTAACTTAAGTAGATTTTCCCCTGTGTTTTCTTCCAAGAGTTTTAAATTTCGGGTCTTACATTTGAGTCTGTAACCCATTTCAAGTTAATTTTTGTGAGTGGTATAAATAGTTGTGGTGTGAATACAATTACATTCTTTTGCATGTGAATATATAGTTTTGCCCAATACAATTCATTGAAGAGACTATCATTTCCCTATTGTGTATTCTTGGTGTCCTTGTCAAATATTAGCTGATAACATACAAGTGGGTTTATTTCCAGGTTCTCAATTCTATTAGTCTGTATGTCTGTTTTTATACCAGTATCAAACTATTTTGATTGCTATTGCTTCCAACACTTATCTCGCTTTCTTATTAGTTGCCTTTTTTTTTTTTTTTTGAGACAGAGTCTCATTCTGTGCCCTGAGTAGAGTGCAGTGGCATCATCATTGCTCACTGCAACCTCAGATTCCTGAACTCTGGGGGTCCTCTTGCCTCAGCCTCCTGTGTACCTGGGACTACAATCATGTGCTATGATGCCTGTCTGGGTATTTTTATTTTTTTGCAGAGGTGTTTAGATGAGTCTTGAAATCCTGAGTTCAAGCAATCCTCTCACCTCAGCCTCCCAAATTGCTAGGATTACAGGTGTGAGCCACCACGCCTGGCTGAATTTATTATCAGGGTAAATCTAGCCTCATAAAACGAGTTTGGAAATGTTTCCTCTTTTTCAATTTTTTTAGCAGAGTTTGAGAAGGATTGGCACTAATTTTTCTTTAAATGTTTGGTAGAATTCAGCAGAGAAGGTATCAGATCCTGAGTTAATTTGATAAGAGATTTTTTAATTACTAATCCAATCTCCTTACTTGGTATAGATCTGTTAGATTTTCCATTTCTTTGTGATTCAGTCTTGGTAGGTGTATGTGTCTAGGAATTTATTCATTTCATCTAGATTGTCCAATTTGTCAGCTTATCATTGTTTATAGTAGTCTCTTATGACCCTTTGTGTTTGGTGTCAGTTGTAATAGGTCTTCTTTCATTTCTGATTTTATTTGTTTGAGACTTTATCTTTTTATCTTAGTCTAGCTAAGGGTTTGTCAATTTTGTTTATCTTTTCAAAAACAACTCAATTTTATTGATTTATTCTATTGTTATTCTATTCCCACCCCTACCTCCCCCTTTTTAGAGATAGAGTCCTACTCTATCACCCTCACAGCAACCTCCAACTCCTCCCTCCCTTTTTTTTTTGAGACAAAGTTTTGCTCTGTCCCCCATGCTGGAGTATAGTAGTATCATCATAACTCACAGCAACCTCAAATACTGAGGTTCAAATGCCTCAACCTCCCAAATAATTGGGACTATAGGTGCATGCCAAACTAATTTTTTATTTTTATTTTTGTAAATATTGGGTCTCATTTTGGTTGGACATGATATTTGATATGGTTTCAATCTTCTTGAATTTATTAAGATTTTTTCTGTGGCTTAATATATGATCTATCCTGGGAAATGTTCTATGTGCACTTGAGAAAAATGTATATTCTTCTGATGTTGGATGGAATTTTCATACACGCTTATTAGGTCCATTTGGTCTATAATGTTTTTCAGATATTCTACTTCCTTCTTGATTCTCTATTTGACTGATCTATCTATTATTGAGAATAGGAGAGTAAAGTCCATAGTATTATTATTTGCTATTTATTTCTCTTTTCAGTTTTATTAATATTTGTTTTATGTATTTAGGTGTTTTGATGCTAGGTGCATACATATTTTTAATTGTTGTTCTTGATAAATTGACACATTTATTGTCATATAGTAACCTCATTTGTCTCTTGTGACAGTATTTTAAAATTGTTATTAATATTAACAATACTTATTTTTCATTAAAAAAATAAAAATTATATATTTATGATGTACGATATGGAGCTCTAAAATATGCATATATATTATAGACTGGCTAGACAGTGCTAATGGACATATGTATTATCTCACACACTTGTCTTGTAGTAAGAACACTTAAAATCTACTCTCTCAGTAATTTTCAAGAATATAATATATTGTTATTAATTTATTCTTCCTATCTAACTGAAATTTTGTATTCTTTAAATAACATCTCCCCAACCTCCCTACCTCTTCCTCCTGTAACCATGATTCTACTCTCTGATTCTATGAGTTCAACCTTTTTAGATTCTATATATAAGTGAGATCATGAGATATTTGTGTTTCTTGTGACAAGTTTTGACTTAAAATTAATTTTTCTAATATAAGTATAGCTACTCCGGCTCTCTTTTGATTATAATTTTCAGCAGGCATCTTTTTCATGCCTTCACTTTCAACTTGTATGTGTCGTTAAAGCTAAAGTGAATTTCTTGTAGGCAGCGTATAGTTGGATGATTCAGAAAATCCATTCAGTCATTCCTTGTCTTTTGACTGGAGAATTGAATCTATTTACATTTAAAATAGTTATTGATAGGTCAGGACTCACTATTGTCATTTTGTTAATTGTTGGCTGCTTAGTATTTTCTTTTTTTTTCTGGTAGTATCTTCCTTTGTGTTTTGATGACTTTGTAATGATATGCTTTGATTCCTTTCTCTTAATCTTTTGTTAATCTACTACAAGTTTTTTCTTTGTTGTTATCATAAGACTTACATAAAACATCTTATAACATCTAATTTTAAACTGATTAAGAACTTAACTTGATCACATGTTAAAACTATAATTTATTTCCTGTCTCATATAATTTACATTTTATATTGCATATCTATTAACAAAATAGTTAATTTTAGTACATTTATTTTTTAACTTGTCTAGTAGAGTTGAGAGTGATTGATGTACCACCATTATAATATTAGCAAATTCCGAATTTGACTTTATATTTAATTTTACCAGTCAGTTTTATATATCAATATGTTTTCATGTTGTTAATTGATGTACTTTCATTTAATCTCAAAGAACTCCCTTTAGTATTTCTCCTACAGCAGGTCTAGTGGTGACAAACTCTTAGTTTTTGTTGTCGTTGTTTGTTTTTTGTTTCTTGTTTTTGAAAAGTCTATTTCTCCTTCAGTTCTGAAGGACAACTTTTCTAGGTATAATATTCTTGGTTGGCATATTTTTTCCCCCCAATATTTTGAAGATTTTATTTCACTATTTCCTGGACTTCTAGGTTTCTGCTGAGAAACTTACTGATAGTCTTATAGAATTGGACATGATGAGCTACTTTTCTCTTACTGCTTTCCAATGTTTTGTCTTTGACTTTTATCAATTTAATTATCAGGTGTCTTATTGTGGATCTTTTGGGTGACAACTTATTCAGAGACTTTTGGGCGTAAAGAATCTTGGTGTGCATTTCTATCCCCAAATTTGAAAGTCTTTAGCCATTATTTCATTAAATAGACTTTCTATTTCCTTCTATTTATTACCCTCATCTGGGACCCCCAAAATATGTATTCTGTTTGGCTTGATGATGTCACACAAATTCTATAGGCTTTTTTCATTCCTTTTCATTCTTTTATTTTTGTTTCTCTGCCTAAATAATTTTTAAATGGTCTTTCTCAAATTCCACTGATTCTTTTTCCTGCTTGATTAAGGTCTCTGGCTGAGCAAGACCACTGCCTCTATTCTGAGGTCTGGTAGGGATGCTAGCTGGGCTCCACAGTCAGGTGGGTTCTCTGGTTCAGTGCCATATTCAGGTGGGATTGTTGGCTGGGCTTTGCTATTTTCTTGGAAGGATGGACCCTGGGAAGGCTGGACTCTGTGTTCATGTGGGGCCTTAGACTGAGCTCTGTGTTTAGGTGGTGTCTCATACTGGGCTCTGTGATGAGACAGAGACTTAGTTCAGCCTCTGTGACTGGGTAGGGACTCATTCTGGGCTTTATAATTGGGTGGGGCTGCAGGCTGTGCTCTGCATTGGCTGTGGTCATTGGCTGTGCTCCACCACTGAGTGGCGCTATTGACTTGGCTCCCTACCCAGGCAGGACTGCACATGGGACTGCACAGCTAGGCAGGGATGCTGGCTTGACCCCCCCCCCACTAGGCAAAGTTTCTGGCTATGCTCTGTGGCCAAGTCAAACCAGTAGTTGGGGGCCCCAGCTGGGAAGAACTGTTCACCATGCTCCTTGGCCAGATGGGGCCACTGGCTTGCTTCTGCAGGTGGGTGGGCTCTCTCATCAGTCAAGACTATCAGCCAGGATGTCCAACATTTATGTGCTGGCTACTGTGAACTTTAGCTCCCTTCTCTGTCCCTAGATGACCCCATGTGGTCTAGCTCTGCCAGTTGCCCCAGTGCTCCACATAAGATGAGACAGAATTAGGCCTTCCAGGAAACACTTCAGAATGCTAGAGAAGCTGGATGTCTACTGTGGGTCTCTGTTTCCTATTGGAGAAACCATAAGCCTAAGGGAACCATTTTGGGCACTGTACACACCTGAAGGCAGAGTGGCATGGTCAAAGTGAAATTACCTTCTTTCCACTGAAATGTGGCTTTTCTCAGTTTTGTTGCTTATGAAAGTTGACCTGCTAGCAGTAGTTTTATTTTAGAGAACTATTACTCTTCAGTTTTATGCACCTGAACTTTATCTCAACATGAACCACCTAATTTATTTCTCTTTTGACCTTACAACATATTTTGAATATTCACTAAAATGTTCTCACGGAAGTAACACAAAGCAAAAGACATAGAAGGGAGTTTTGTGATAAAGCACATTGTTAGTGAGTTCTTTTACTCTTGCAAAGCTTTAGATGTCAAAACTGGACTGATGGGCACCAACCAAAGAAGTCAGCTGACAGCCTCTCTTATGGCAGTGGTAGAAGAGGATGCATCTGTATTTTCAATGTCAGTTTTTCCCCATTTCTAGGTTCTCCAATTAAAAGGCTAAATACATAACAAATATCTTGAGAAACTTCTTAATTAGGAAATATTGGTATTGAGGACAGGGCTAATAGGAAATAACATAAAACTGTCACTTCAAATTGAGTCTTTTGAGGAAACTGAAATGGAATGATCTATGTCAATGGATTCCAGACTTCCAAAAGTATTCTAATTTTCCCAGGCATGGCTTTTTTAAAATTTAAATAAAAGGTACAGTTTCCTGTCTTCTTTTCCTGCCTAACTCTGGAAAACTTCTAAGGGAGCAAAGCAAGAGAGGGCTTCAATTATCTCTGGCATACTCAGGGAGCCTTTATAAGGGCAAAATACAATTTGTTCTACAGCAAAGCACCTTAAACACATGGTCTCTAGGAGAACTTTGATCCTGTGCCCTCAATTCCTTTTGCCTCTCAGAAATATTCTCTCTTCTTTTTTTTCTGCAGAGTCAACACGCAATATTAAACAGCCCGTCTGAGGTATCTAATTAACAAACTGACTGTAGAAGATCACTTACAACATAAAATATTAAATCATCCAAAAACTAATATTCTCCACACCTCATAAATTAAAATAAGCAAGAGACTGAAATGAAATAAAACCCTGATGCATATCATTCTAGGCCTTTGCCCCTAAAGAGGCTGCACTCCTTGAAGCATTTAAGCATTTCAAAGAAAAAAATATATATGCACACACACACACACACATATACATATGCATTGAGCAATTTCAAAATGCTTTCTGGCACCAGTTTATACTCTGTCATAGCAGCTCTAACTTGAGACCTCAGTCTGTACTTCTCTTGATCTTATGCTTCACAAATCATTTTAAGTCAGATATGGAGCTCATCAGTTATGTGTCTTTTCATTATAATTGCAATGCACTCTTGGAGCTCGATTCTGTTCCCATTGGCTCAATGGTCATCATTTATCTGCTTTGTATATTTTAGGGCATTATTTAACAGAAGCAGCAATCTGTTTGAAGAATGCAAGGGCTGTTTGATATTAACACAGAGAATGATTAATCAAAAAGCATTTAGTCCTGAAGCATCAAGAGGGAGCTGAGGTCATTAGCAGGGCAAAACTGGGAAGCAAGCTTTGACTGAGAAAACGAGATGGGCCAATGCTTTGAGGATTTAAAATATAAATAAATAAGAAGGTTATGGTCGTTCATTTCTAGAGCTTTTACTTTAAAGGACCACGACATTAAGAGATCTGGAGAGGTATATTATTTTTAAAGATAGAAATCCTCTTATTTACAGTAAAATAGGAAACTGTTTGTATCCAGGTAATAGCTGAATCCACCAGTGTCTCTAAGAATAGTTGTTTCAAATGCTGGAATGTTTAGATTATTTCATGTTTTAAATGAGAAATATCAACAGATACAGAACTAGGTGTTGGATATGAAACAAGAACTGGACTCATTAAAACTCTTACCCTCGTGAGACTTCTCTGGTGCTCCAAAGTAAGACCTTCTCTGCCAAAGACACAGTGGTTTAATGTAATTGTCCAGACATCATTCCAAATCAGTTCAACTTTCTACATTGTTTTTGGCAGTTATGTCCATCAAGCATCATGTATTATAGAAAGCAGGACTGAACACCCCAAGAACAACAAAAAAGACAATTGACTTAAATTTGGGTCCTCCTCCCCTGCCAAAGTGTATCCCGAGTCAAGGAATATTGCTTTCTTTTTTAGTGCTGCTGCGACAGTGTGTGACAAATTATCACTAACTTAATAGTTAAAAGAACACAAATTTATTATCTCACAGTTCTATTGATCAGAAGTTTAGATATCACTTGGCAAAAATCAGGTGTCATCAGGGTACACTCCTTTCTGGAGGCTTTAGGGAGAATTCATCTCATTGTCTTTTCCTGCTTCTGGAGGCTGCACATGGTTCCTTTCTTCCATCTTCAAAGCAAGCAAGATCAGATTATCTCTGATTGTCTCTTCCAATCTTCTCCTCCAATTTTACACAAACTCTTGTGTCTATATTGGGCCCATCTGATAATCCAGGATAATCTCCCTATTTTGTCAATTGATTAATAACCTTCATTTCATCTGCACATCTCCAACTTTAAGCATTGCCTCATAACCTACCCTATTTACAGGTCCTGAAGATTAGCACGAACACTTTTTTTAAGGGGGGGAAGTAAACATTACCCTGCAGGTTACATGAAGAGTTAGGTGTAAGTATTTATTTGTGATATAATAGCAGGAAGCACTGCAAGGGTGTGGAGAGGGAAGGGAGAAAAGCCACAGCAGAGGGCGTGTTAGTGGCTTCGGATGTGGGTAACTGGGGCTCAATTCACTCAAACCATCAAGAGAGTACATGGAATATGCCTTATGTGGGTAACTGGGGCTCAATTCGCTCAAACCATCAAGAGAGTACATGGAATATGCCTTAGAACTATACCACTGTGTGGAGAAAAAGCTGGGGTATTTGTCTACCTACTTCCATTGTTTATTGTTTGAGGGTGCTCCAGGGGTATTAACTCTCATCCATAGATTTTTTCATGGAGTTAGAACAGATACCTGAAAATAGATCTAATTTCTGTGGCTTTCATAGTACTTCATCCTAGAAGACATATCCAAATGCTAAAACTCCTTATTAGACGCTGTGGAGTTAGTTGGGTCATATGGCTGTCCTTGGGCCAAAGGGTGTGGATAAAGAAATAACGTGCCAGTATTGGTTAGGCCTGAAATTTGTTGAATTTGCACACAATTAACAATCCCAGTCAACAAGAGCAGTTTTTCAATGAAAAGAGGGGCACTGTGAAGAAAAAAACAATCAGTGGTTTCTGGAAGAATGAACAGGATCTTATAGAAGTCTCAGAAAGGCCAGCACTAAAGGACAGCCTTCAGAGCTCACTGTGAGCCCCCACAGCATGCAGAGGTCCCAGTCTGCAGACACAAGGAATGTGGGTGGTGGCAAGGAAGACAGCAAAAGCACCAGACCTACATTATCACAACTGCAGGGCCCAGATTCCCTGGAGTCAGAAAAGCCAGTCTCCTTGCTAGCCCACTTTAAGCTTGAATTCTAGGACTTTGCAGAGACAGGCTGCCCTGGTAGGTGGTGAGACAGAAGGGAAAGAGACTGAGAAAGGGCAGGAAAAAATGTCATAGAAAAGAGAAGAAGTAATACAAATAAAAGGTACTATAGAACATGAGTAGGTAAAAGGGAAATAAAAAGAATAATAAACAATGGAAACTTAAGGCAAATTGGGGTAGGAACAAATTTTTAAATGTAGGAGTAGGGCATAAAATGAGTACATGTGGAGTAATTGCATCCATCAAGGATGTATCAGGAATTTTGGTAAGTTGGTACTTATTGGCTCAGCGCTATTTTAAGTTTATCTACCTGTCTCTATCAAACATCTAATCTGGACCTTCCAGGCCTAGAGTTTGTCTCTGAATGATACTGCATCCAAAAGAAACTCAAATTTGACTCCTAAGTGTTCTGAAAAGATATTTTGGAAAGACTTTCAAAGTTGCAAACGGGGAGGATTTTAATAACACACTGAAAAGATCCCTAAAGATATCTTTACTCATCTCTCTTCCTAAAACTCCACACATTGTCTCAGCCTCTTTGCCTTCACCACACCCCTGCTGTGTCCAATGCCCAATTTGTAGTCCCTACTGGCCCGCTGGCTGAGTCTTTCACTTCTCCCACTTTCCAGACTGTTTTTCATCCACATTGTTCATCCTTCTTACCCTTAATCTGCTCAGCTGAACCAGGAGCCAAGCATCCGTATAAGGCATCCTCTCAGGAGGGTACAGAGGAGAGGCTCTGAATACTCCACTTTAATATTCTCAGCTCTGCTGCTTGGACAGCATTTTGTTGAACCCCAATAGATTTAGAAGGTAAGGGTGATTACCATCATGCAACAGATGAGGCAACTGGGGTTTAACCCCAAATTTGACTGACTCCAAAATCTGTGCTCTTAAACACTACACTATGCTATATATCCGTGATTCTCAGACTTTGGCGGGAGCTGAAAGTCATTCAGGGATACTGGTTAAATATGAGGATTTCAGCGTCCTACTCCAGAGATTCCAATTTAATTGTTTTTTGGTGGAACTCAGGAATCTGCATGTTTAACAAGCACTCAGGTAACTTAAATGCAGATGATTCAAATGCAGGTCAGACCCAGATCACATTCTGAGAAATGCCAATAAATCCTTCATGGGGAGGATCATTTGAACTGACGTAAGACTGAACTGTCATATGTGTAACAGGTTTACATTTTAAAGTACAGCACGTGCTACTTCCCATGGATACGTGGATTTTATGTTTTATTCTACATAACCATTTGTGGTCCCTATGGGTTTTGCATACAGTGCACTAGCAAACATAATATTCATATTACTTAAATCTTTCATGATATGAGAAGAGAATTTAATTTCTTTGCTATGATTCAGAAACAATACGAAGATGTGCCCCATGGTGTTTCAGGTTTAGAAACCATCATAAGAAGCCATTTGTGGTCACTGACAATGGCTTTAATTAAGAACAATGCTTCTTCTTTAGTGGAAATTTTTGGGGAAAAGAAAGAGAAAATGAAAGGAAGTTCAGCAAAATTACAACCTCCGGAGGTTCATAGCTTCTGAGCATTTACTTTCTAAGGTGATATTCATTTGTGGAGATTCTTCATCTTTTGAAAGTAGTGTACGGTCACCCTTCCCTCAGAAGCAGAGAGCGGTGGTTTCAGTGGGTTCCTGGAACTGACTCCTAGCAGACAGGAAGACCCTTGGCAAGGCTGGAGGTGAAGATGGCTAGAGTGATGAGGGTGGTCTCTAAGGGAAAGCTCCTTTCCTCACAATTTCGTCTTCACTCAGCCTTTTCTGGGTTTTGGGTGGGAAATAAGCAATGTGGTTAACAGGCTGCCTTTCATCACGCCTGCGAGCAGACCTGGTAGGGAGGGTTCGGGTACTTATTATATTTCTCCAACCTTTATTTTAATGTGTCCTTCCCTCCACCCCCACGTGGTGACAGTAATGAAGTGATGTGTGTGGAGACTTTGGAGCCAGATATGTGGGTATGAATCCTGGCTCTGGACTTGCCAACTAGAGGAACTCCGGCAAACTCCACTTCCTCCTCTATAAAATGGAGATGATAATTTGCAGGATTTCTGTGAAAAACTAAATGTGTGTAAGGTTCTTTTTTTTTTTTTTTTTTTAGTGGTAAGTGAGGATTTATTTACAGGAAAGTAGAATAGTGGTAGGTTTGGATTTTATTTATAGGAAAGAATAAGTAGAGGAAGAACTAAACCTCTAGGCAAGAGGACCCAGGAGGGGAGCAAACTCCCTTGCTTCTAGAGGGACACAGGCAGCTCTTCCAGTTCCCTCTCCGAGGTGTAGCTGAGGTCTAGCTGAGGTCTGTTTCTGGAAGGGAGCAGGCAGCTCTTCCTGCTCCCTTTCTGAGGTCTGCTTCTGAGGGAAACAGGCAGCTCTTCCTGTTCCCTCGCCGATGTCTGCTTCTGAGCTCTTCTCACTCCTTCGTCCTACCGAAGTCTCCGTGTGTAAGGTTCTTATCAAGGTGTCCAAAATATAGAAAATGGCTCCATGAATGTTAGCTATAATAAGGTTAATTTGCAACTTAAATAAAATTGGCTGTAAGCCCCTCAATGCCCCATCACGTGCCATTTTCATCTGTTGCGTATGTGTGCAGCACCAGCCCTGGACAGATGCTACGCCCCCACTGTGAGTTCATCAAACATGGCCTTGCCCTGGGAAACATATATTCTAGGGAGGAAAATAGATATTAATCAAATACTGAGCCCATTTTGACAAGATAATATTCTCCCCAATTGATAAGTAAAAAAGAAGCTCAAAGAATTTAGGGAGCTTGGCAAAAACTCAAGGCCTGTATGCAGCAAATCAGAGATTGGAATAAAGTTCTGTCTCACTCCCCAATCCATATTCCATCCTCTGCCGCAGCCTCAGCCACAGAGCATTTCTCTTCTGTAGCTCTTTCACCGCCTTCTCCATCTCCACACCAGTAAAAGGCCTGATTGCCTTCTTCATAAGACATGTGTAAATAATTTCTAGTGGACTGGAAGCCTGTATGATGAGGATTTATTTCATGTTTGGGAAATGTAGAAGTGAAGAGAGAGAAACCTCTGATTCATATGACCTTTTTGTTTATGTGCTCAAATCCAAAATTGAAAAAAAAGACCACCGGAAAAATCAGAGACTGGAGAGAAACTAAGGTCTTAAAACACACATCAGGTATTTTTAGTTACATCTCAGGAAGCAATAAACAAAGAGTTGTAAAAATACTTGATCCTATAGAATCCTCATTTACTAGGAAAGTGCCACATTATGCAAACATAACCTGAATACCATTCAATAGAGTCAGTGGAAATAAGCTTTGATACATGTGATGGTACCTGGCTAGAGGACTAGGGGAAAATCACACAGCACTGCCAGCAGAATTAAATATTTAAATTATTCTTCTTACTGTTTAGTTTCCTGAATTTAAACCTTACAGTTATTTCTGTGGAGATTTATAGCCATCTTCTGCATCTAACCTTTCTAAGGAAGTTGAGGATTTCTTCTGTTTCCTTCTCCTTACTCTGTAGTAAGACTAACATAGAGACTAAAAGTAAAGCATAAAAACTATGAAAAGGAAGTAGCAGAGAAGAGTAGAATCTGAGAGAACAAACTAGGACTAACTAGACCAAAAAGCAGGGGTTGAAAACATTTCCACTCACAGCATGTTCCAAAGCCATTTGATTTGTTTTGCTCAACAAAGAACTTAGCAAAGAGAATCAGAAGACAATAGCCAAATCTAAGATTATGCTTAAAATATTAGCAATGAATTGATAGTTTTTAACAGGAAAAGTTGGTAGAAGTTAGCTGGACCCATTGGGAGATACATTATTTTCTTCCAGCTATCAAGCCAGAGCCTATCCCAAGGTCATCCAGAGCTTTCCTATGCCCACATTCAGCTCTATATGCCAGGCACATGACAAACAATACCCAGTTAGTTAAAATAAGTAATTTCAATTTTAATAGATTTTTGTATGTAAATAATAAATTCATTTGGCATTGCCATTTGGTATTGATGGTGACCCTCTTCAGAGTCTCCCTAGAATCTGCCAAGTTTCTGGAGTAAATCACAATCTAAATGTCATACTATGAAGAGGCTGTTTATTCTATAGAGAATTTTGTGTATTTTTGGTTGACGAAATCATGACGAAATCTCTTTTGACATCTAAACAGGTGATTATACATTTTAAGTTTTTTCTGAATTTCTTCTTGTAATAGGATCCCAATTGTCTTCATGGATGATGAATTGCAATCTTCTTTTTCTTTCTTTTCTTTAGAGAAACTATTCTCAGTCTGGGCTCATGGATTGGCTGGGGGTTGTTCTGGATACATCTGCAATTGTGTGTGTACCTAAGTTCATTTTCTTAAAGAGGGTTCATTAATTTCATTACATTCTTAAAGAGGTCTGGGAACAAAATAAGGTTAAGGAACATGGTGTTTCTGATCTCTAATTTTTATGTTACCTATAAGTTCACCAACTGTCTTGACTGCTGTCCTTCTTGGCAACAGCTTTGGTTCTCACAGGTTATTATATCTTTTTCTAGATTTTTGATCACCGCCACTAAGAAAATGTATGCAAAAATTAAATTCTGAGAGATCTGTAGAGGGTGTAAGCTTTAGAAACCCACAAAATGAAAATCCTCGAATCTTGAGTTCTTTTCTCATTTTTGATGAAGATGCATATGCCATGTGTTCATTACGATCGAGGTTAAAGCCGCAGGCTTGGGTTCAGCCCAGCTGTAGTACTTGCTACACGACTTGTGTTGAAGTTAAGTGCTTTTTCAGTGCCCTTTTCTTCTTTGTAAAAAATAGTACATTGCCCTGACTTCATCTTCATACTATGCAATGTATCCATGTAAGAAAATTATACTTGTACCCCACACATTTATGCAAATAACAAAAGAATAATATATTGTATATTTCATAATAGCTAGAAGAAAAGATATGAAATGTTCCCAACACAAAGAAATGATAAATGTTTGAGGTGACAGATATCTTAAATACCGTAACTTGATCATTACACATTTTATGCATGTATCAAAGTATCCCAGGTATCCCCAAATATGTGCAATTATTCTGTACCAATAAAAGAATAAGAAATGAAGGCAATGACGTCTCCCCATTTTTCTGGAAGCCTCACAATTGCCAATGATTGCTCAGAAAGCCCCAGTCCCCACTCATTCAGAGAGTGTGGGGGTGGGGCCACCCCCTGAGAATTTCCCCAACCCTCCTCCAGGTGTCAGTACAGCCCCACGCATCTTCCCTCTCTCCCCGCCCCCTCCTGTCCATTCATAAAGTGGAGGGTGATTTGTGAGCCGCCTCACTGTGACGGTAGAGGGAAACAGCCATCTTTGCTTGTCTCTATACTAGATTTGTTTTTCTAATTTCTTTTTACTTGAAGGTTTACCAGCTGCTTTATTACCAGAGCGAGGCTTCCTTGCAGTCTCTTTTCTTCTTCCTCTCCCCCTCTTCTCCCCTCCTTTTTGTTCCTAGAGACAATCAGTGTCTCTGGTCCCAGCTGCCACTGCTGATTTTTCATTACAGTTTAATTTAAAACTGGGATTGGAATGGAAATGTCTTTTTGCCATTTGGGGTTTGTGAGGCCTGTGGTTTTATTGCCAAAGGCACAAATGTTAGTTACTACTGTTTTTCCAGAGTTTGCTGGGGGAGTCTGAGGGGGTGTTGCAGGGTGGGAGGGAAGAGAGACAAACTGACCTAGTAGAAGTGGGAGGGAAACTGGATGGGAAAATCCCTCCCTGGAGGCGATGTTATTCTGCGAATTGTTTTGTCTGATGTTTTGAAGAATAAACGAGTTGGGTCAGACGGGGGAGAAAACAGAGTAGCGTCTCCCCGAAATGTGTATTTATGCAGGTTAAGTATTTGTCACCCGTGGAAATGAGGAGACTGAGGGAGGCAGAGGATCTGGCGCCAGTGCCGAGAAGATGGTTTTCCTTCTGAGCAGTAGGAACATCTCCAGCTAGTCACTGGAACACAGCTTCTCACGGGAACACCCAAGGACAGACTCAACCGCACGCAAGCTCAGAGGGAACAAACTATTTACGTATTTATATGTTTTCGCCCAGCAGGAGACATCAGGCACCATCTCCACTAGCTTCAGCTTTCTCTCTGCTTCTGCCTTCTTGGGCTCATGTCCTGGGCTGTATTTATGAGCCTCTCTCCAGCCATGAATCCCAGCTACGCAATTAAGGTTTCCTATCATCTCTTAGAAGGTTCTCCTGACTTACTATTTTGATCAGATTAAAACCAGACTATTTCCTAAAATTGATGACGTTTTTACCTAGGCGAGAGTAAAATTAAGAAGGAAGGACGTTTTTATTTGCGAGTCATCGGGCAGGAGGAGGTGGGGAGCAGCCGAGGCCTTCGTACGCCTGAACCTCGATGTTAACAGACACTGGACGCAGTTGTTCCCTGGTTGCACAGCAATCTGCGGAAAGCAGAACGTCGTATCTGTCATGCTGAAGACAATTACTGTCTTCCCTCCCAGCCAGAGTCGCTCTCCTGCTGCCTCCGCCTTCGGATGTCAGACAGAACAGTCCATTATCTCTGCGGATCGCGCTGCCCCTTCACACTGAGCCTCGGACGTCCGCTGTGACCGGCCTGTCTGCGGCGGACCCATCTCCCCGCACAGAGCAGCCCCAGGCCCCGGGCTCTTGCGGGGAGCTGCACGCCTCGGCTGCCAGCCTGCGTGGGGACATGTTACGGGAAAAGCATGCTTTTTTATGGCCTGACATTCCACCCAGGTTCCCTGTCCTCCTGATGATCCCTCTCCTGCCCTTCCCCGTTCGCCTGGCGTTTTCTGTGTCCCTTTTGGGGGTGGGTGGCAGCCCTCCAATCGTTCCGCAGACGAGTTTCCAAGACTGCCGTGGTCGTCTATGCGACTCACACGGACATTCTGCTGTCTGGAATTTCCTCGCAGAAGCCGTCCAACCTGGACATAGTTCTCATTTTGCAGATCAGAGTTCATGACACACAAAGGGGGAAAGAAAACAAAAACAGTGGGAACCATTTTAACTGCCATCAGCTGGCCGGCCTCACCAGCACAACAGCGCGGGTCTTTCCCCCGGCCTGTGCCTAATGTGGTCACCTCAACACATCCACAGCCGCAGTGCCGGAAACCGTGTGTGCTGAGGAACCGCCCCACGGGATTCTGAAATATGTCCAAAGGAAATACCTTCCCTGACCCCTCCGTGAAGTTTGAAATTTTAAGGACCTGACTGACATTTGAAGAAAACAGTTATTTTTGCGAGAGTGCAATTTTCCTGGATGAAGAAAGTTCTACAGCTATCGCCCTCTGTTGAGTAGCCTCCTCTGTAGGATGGATTGAATGCCGAGCCAGGCAGGGTGTAAAGGCTGGTCTGTTGTGCTGTGGAGAAACCGGTTATACCCTCAGATGCTTCCTTTCCATCTCCAGGAGATGACATATTGCAGTCAGCTCCTTGCAAAACAAATATTGCAGCCAAGTTTTCTGTCTGTCTGCTGAGGTAAAGACAGGGGGGACTATGGGCTGGGCATTAGTTGTTTGACAGGAAAATGGGTGTTTGATCTAGTTTTTTGCTATAGAAATCTCTTGGAAAAATCTCACAAACCTATGTTAGTGGCCACATGTGGGATCCATTAACTCCTCATTTCTGCTTGTTCTTAGCAAATTTTTGTCCGGTGACAACACATGAACTTTGGAGTGTTTTTGTTTTGCATCACACCACAGAGAACTCTGTTGACTGGCTTTAGTTTTGAGAAAATATTTAGCAAAAAGCAGGCTGTGGTTGGAGGGAAAGAACTAATTGCAAGTAGGGCTTGGGAGGACATTTGGCTTGTAGGGAAGCAAGGGAACTTTTTTTTCCTTCGTGTTTCAGAGAGATTTTAGAGTCACATGTTCTGGGAAGACTTTTCCTTCTCTGATGAAATTGAGTAAAATATCTGGGCTTTCGTCCCATCTCCAACTATGTCTCATGGTTTAACTTGGGGAGAGTACACTGTTCTCTCTTATGCTCTAAGTTTTTGTTTTATAAGTATAGGACAAAAAATACATATAATTTTTGGGAAAAACATAGCCATATCCTCAGATTAAAAGGTGTTCAATAATTAGAACACACCAGTATTTGAAACTGAAGTAACTTGTGTCTGACAAAAAAAAAAAAAATACAACACTGGAGGATGTTAACTCAAATAAGGAAGATAGAGAGAAATTTAGAGGGAAATTAGCTTTTATTTTCTGTTTCAAGTAATTAATGAACTAAACACAACAATCAGCACTTTCACCCACAGCCAGAATTAGGGGGACTTCAAACATTGCCTTTGAAGTGGGCCCCCAGGGGGGAGGACCCCACTGTTCAGGCTACTTTATAGTGGTAATATACTGTCTGGAAAAAACAGATGCCAAGAAATTGCACAGATTGTATCTCTGAGCATCTGAAACCCTAAAACTTCAGGGGGCCCAGGAAGGCCCCAGCCTTTTGATTTTTTTTCCCCTAAAAAAAAAAAGTCTTAAAGTATTAAATTGAAACAGGCACTTCATTTCTTTCCTTCATTTCTCCCTTCACCTCAGGAGACCTACGTTAAATTCCACTTAGATCACAGCTCGACGTGGGTTTGATGGTCTCAAGCCACCTTTTAACTGTACGTTCATCCCATAAATAGAAGATGAATAAAGATGTCAAACTTCATCCATATGATATTCTGACACACGTGGCTCAGTCTGTCAAAGAGGAGCTCAGATGAGGGTGGACGACAATGGATTCTGCAGAGCGGGGAACTGCAACATACCACGGTGAATTTACGTGTGTAAACAAGAACAACATGATTATGAGCCAATAGGCAGCAGAGATTCAGCTGTCCACGTTGTTCTGAGTGGACATTTGCAGAAGGACAGCAGTTGAGCTGGGACAGTATGAATTCAGTGTGGGCCACTTCCCTATAGCCAAACTTAGTTTTTAAAGTTACCCTTTTCTCCAGGGTAAGCAAAATAAGGTCTATGCTTGAAACAAGGTGTCCTGGGACCAGATTCGGCTTTTCATGTTCTGAGTAAAAATACATGAATACTGATTTGGAGATTATGCTATTACAATTTATTCATTTATTTGTGTCCTAACTAGGCAAAGAACCCAATGTAACAAACAACTGGAAAGCAAGGAATCCACTGCCAAATATTGATAATTCCTAGCCTGGAATACTCATGGCTATTTTTAGTTTGTTAATATAAAAAGCAGTGAGATGAAAAGTGAAGTGATCCATTTCTAGAAGAAAAAGGAGTCGAATCTTCATTAATAATTCCTGTAGAATGCTCCATGGGCCTTTATCTGACAGCCTGACAAGCTGAACTAAACAACAGAGACTGCAGGAATGTAAAAGACATAATCTCAACACCAAACCTCCTGAAGATTCGGCTGTCATTTTTCATTAAAGGCAAGGGGTAAAAACTTCCAGTGAACAGACAGAGCTTGTAGCATGATTACAGTGCTAAAATTTAGTGAGGAAGGTGGCATTGCCGAATATTGAACAGCTAAGCTTTCTTTCCACGAGGAACCTGGGATTTTTGAGCGGGTAAGCTATGTTGCAGCTGTGATGAGAGGCAATTTAATGATTGTTAGGCCTGGTGACAAATCTCCATCAATAAAGACTTCCTCTGGAATAAGTGTTGTGCTAACAATTGGAGAAAAACGCTAACTGAAGGATCTGTAGTCTCTGCTTCTGTTTCTATAGTAATGTACACGTCCCAATGTCTTTTCACACTGCAGAGTCTCTCGGATCATGCCAGTGCTGTGGGACACTCAGGCATGAATGGCATTGTCATGCCATGCTACAAATAAGGAGACTGTTCTGAAATACTAAGGGACTTGTCCAAAGTTAAATAGCTGGTAAATATCTGGCTTGAGACCAACTCCAGTTTTTTCTGCCTTTATACCTGTGCTTTCAACACATTCTTTAAATAAAAATAAGTGCAAACAGTAAAACTCGGAGAGCCTAAAGTCAATCAAAGGCCAAGATTTGCAGAAAAGGGTTGGAGTCGGCAAGAACAAGGCCAGAGAGCAATAGCTATGGGAACACATTTACGTTGCTGCTCCTCTAAGTTGAAGGTCTTCTTGCCCATTTGTTGAGCAAAACTATGGTGGGAAATGGTCTATTATCGTAGTTATATTCCCCAAGATCACATGATAATTAACAATAATATACTAACAGTAACTTACTCTTATGAAGTACTTATTTTATGTCAGGCTGTATTCTAAGCCTGCACTGTATATTGATTCATTTGTTCCCTACAAGATAGGTTTTAATATTATTCCCATTTTATTGATAAGGAATCCATGACTTCATCTGCCAGACTTGACTGGGAACAATTCTGCAATGCAGGTAGGAAGCATTACAGAAGTCTGTTTGGGCCAGGCTTCAAAATAGCTCACTAATATCTCAAGCTCCAGAGGAGGGGTGACCCAGTGGGGGTGACCTAGTGGGGGTGGTGCAGGCCAGGGCGGCATCTCTCTCTCCTCATTTTCTCTCTCACTTTATCAATATTTCCTGAGCACGCCCTGCCATGTGCCTCCTTTGTTAATAACCCTCCAGTTCTCTCAGAGCAAAGGTTGGCCTGCAGCTTTCTCCCCTTCCTGCTGCCTGACAGGAGAGGAAATCACAACTTCCAGAGGGACCTGACACAGGGGGAACTGGATAGCACCAGGGGGTCAAGGGTAAGAATGCAGGGAACAGTGAGAAATCCCAGATAGCGTCCAGCCGGTGCTAGGCCGGAAAGGCTCCTTCATGTGCGCTCCTCATGTTTGCTATCTTTGGTTCCTGCAGGAAAGAAACCACCGCAGACTGTGCAGTGACCGTGGTGCACACAGCGGTCCACACTGCCAGAGAACAGTCGAGGGCAGCGGAGGAGGCACGATCCTGGACCAGGGTCTGCCAGTCCCCTCTGTACAAATAAGCCAGGAAATTTAACTGAAATCATGCGGCATTGGTTAAATAACACCGATTTATGTATAATTCATCATCAGGTCCTACTGCTCTGATAACCTGGAATCACAATCACATTGCCGGTTGCAACAATGGCGTATGGCGGAAATACTTCCTGAGAAGAGCTTACTGTGAAACCTCCCTGTGAATCTCTCTGGCAGATTCCACTGGTGCATCTCATTCTGGACCCCATGAGGGGCAGGGTGTGATGCACGTGCCTCCCTCGTCTCCGTCTCCATCTCTCTTGGCTTCTCCTCTGCCATGAGGATTTGGCTTTTGATGAGAACCCATCTTCCCCACAGAGGTCAGTGTGTCCTGATGTCAGTCTCCACTCACACCCCAGTGTTCAGGTCTCCTGAGTTATGAAAAGATGACCAGATACAGGCAACAAGATGGCATCCCAGGAGGTCACTGGCTAAAGGTTTGCGCATTGTTTTTCTCATGATGTTTCTAATTCCCATTAACTTTCATTAAGAATCAATGTGTATAAGGGCAGCGCCTGTGGCTCAGTGGGTAGGGTGCCAGCCCCATATACAGGGGGTGGCAGGCTCGAACCTGGCCCTGGCCAAACTGCAACAAAAAATGGCCGAGAGTTGTGGCAGGCGCCTGTGGGAGGCTGAGGCAAGAGAATTGCCTAAGCCTAGGAGTTGGAGGTTGCTGTGAGCTGTGACGCCACAGCACTCTACCGAGGGTGATAAAAGTGAGATTCTATCTCTAAAAAAACAAACAAACAAACAAACAAACAACAAAAAAAAGAATTATGTGTATGGGGCATGAGGAAGAGGACCACTGATTAACCAAGCCTTGCTCTCCTCCCGGCCATGAACGCCACAGTTTATTAATGAAGCTGCACGCTCCCAAAGCATGTCATTGTAAAGATCATCGAATTGTAAACCCAGGATAGGCATTAGAGATCACTGAGTCAATTCTTTTACTTTAAAGAAGAAGAAACAGGCCCTGAGAAGCTAATCATTTACTCCAGGAAGGTCATTTAGTGAGTGGCAGAGTCACTACACCTATATCCCACCCCCACCTGTGCCACATTGACAAATTAACAAGTTTTAAGTAGCTCCTAACACTTCAGGAACCAGAGTGTAATGTTCAATCTGTACAGCGTTGAGTATGTATGGAATTTGAAGCATATTTAGTAGCCAGAGGCTATGGGCAGACTATCTTTTAAAAATGCAAATTGCTATCTACTAAATAAAATAAGTTTGAGGAAGTTAGTTCACCTGGAGCTAATAGGCAATAGTGTTAATTAGTCCAAGGGCATGGCTCCAATTTCCACGAGGGCCAATTAGTTTCACACAATAGGGAAAAAAAGACTGTTTCCTAGACTTGGACTGTGCCCCAAACTCAGCCACCTAGTCCCCAGGGAAACCAGGTGAGGGAATGAGAATGACGCAGCACAAATTCCCCTCCCTGCTAGAAAAACAATGCAAGGCATTTCTCAGTGGAATCACTTTCCTACGCTCAGGGAAGATGTTTTGTAAAAAGTTGCGTTAAGGCTGAAAGATGGGTTTCCTCGGAGCACATTTTCATACCCATTCTCTGTACTTTGTGAAATGGTAGCTCTAGGGATTTTTATTGCAGTTTTGTAGATTAGGACCTAAAATCAAGGGAAGGACATTTTCTTTTTTACCTAAAATTAGGCCATGAATGAGCACTGATTCAAGACTTAAACCTAAATCTTCTAGACTTCCCAGTAAACTAGATGACACAGCTTCTTACAGGGACAGAGCTACTGCTTTACTGACACAGAGAAAAAGAAAGGCAGTCTGAGTTGCCCAAAGGTGCTGGGTTATTGCCCAGCTGGAAAGCGGCTTCTTTTCCATGACCCGGTCAATGATAAAAAGAGAAACACGTGGTCCCAATTCAGTTGCAGTTTTCTTTTGCAAAATATAAGCAGGCATAGATCAGAGGTCTCCTATAGTACTTGCTAAAAAGGCCCAAGCCCTGGTTCACAAGTCAGAATCTGAGACACAGCAATGAAGACAGGGGAGGAAAGAACGGCCACAGCTGAGAACGGAAACTTGAAAACACATACCTGAAGGCACATCGCTGTCCTGTCCTTTTTGATCAAATATTGTCTTATTTCAGGCCACACTTGTTTGCGTAATGGTGACCTAGTGATCTGGAGAGGCTGTGTCCTTTCTAGAAATAACTAAGAAGTTGTCTATATCAAACATAAGGCAGTCAGAAAGAGGCACTGAGTGGCCGCTGACATTGAGTGGAGCCCAGGAACTAAGTCATAACCTCAGGCCTCCGGAAGGACACAGCCACGACCCTTGACACTGCTCCCCTAGATAAAGTAGGTTTTAAGCATCACAGCAGAAATTGCACCTCATTTTAAGTAGGTTGTCTTTCTGATAACTTCAACAAATTATCCATTGTTCAAAATTATTTTTTTTTCTTTTAACATTACTGTTCAATTAGGCCAGAACTTAGATTGAATTCTAGTTAATCCGAGAATTCCTGGCCATGTGTAGAGAATTGGGGCAGCTTCTCTTTTACTCTTATCCAAGGTATTTTATGAAGTGCTTATGGTTTCTGTTACACTCATATTCATAACTGAATAGGAAGCAGCCAAGAGAAGAACAGCTTCTCAATGGGCAGGGCGAGACAACCTCTTTCATTCTTTCTCCTCGGGTCTCACATCCGTTTGGGTGGGCGTTCCATGATAAGCCAGCGAGTTTTTCTCGGTAGGCCCATACCAGAGGCCTGATCTCATCTTATTGTTCAGTGCTAGCTTGTTAAGGTTGGGAATTACAACTGAGAACCTACTGATGATCAGGTTATTGTCTGACCTAAGCTGAAGTGGTAATAAGAAGGGCACAGCCCAAACTGGACTGAGGGTGCCTGGGGCAAATTCTCATGGCTCCAGCTTGTGTCATCACCCCTCAAGAGCCCCAGGTTTGCCTTATAGCGGAGCCCCAGGAGATAAAATTTCTTTTGCACACTGGAGCAACCTTTTCTGTACTTCTCTCTAACCCTGGTCTTTTTTCTCCCAAATCCATAACTATACAGGGGGTGTCTGGAAAGCCGGTTACCAAATTTTCTCCCAGCCTTTAAGCTGCAATTGGGATGACTTGCTGTGCTCTCATGCCTCCCTAATCATGCCTGAAAGTCCTGCTCCCCTTTTGGGGAGGGACATACTAACTAAAACAGGAACTTTTCCCTCCTGGAGATCTAGTCATGATCAAAACTCTTCCCTCTAAATCACCTTCCCTAACCCCAACTTGGGAAGTCCCCTTTCCTGTTGTCTTGTCTTCTTCTACAGCTGTTAAAGTTATAGGAGTTGATTTCTGCATACCTCATTCATGAGTAAAATCCTGGAACCCTCCATCTTCTACAGAGGCAGACAATGAAGACAGCCGACCACAGACCACCTACACTTGTGAGCCAAAAGAAAGTTTGAAGTTATTATTTAGGAAACAGCAAGAAAAATCCTAAAATGGTTTTCTTT
>CAUYRH010155803.1:0-10298 GCA_963574655.1 Perodicticus potto | reverse complement strand
GAATCGGCTTGGGTGAATATTTTATGAGGAGGACTCCCCAGGCATTTGAAGCAGTATCAAAAATCCACTACTGGGACCTGATCAAGTTAAAAAGCTTCTGTACAGCCAAGAACATAGTAAGTATAGCAAGCAGACAGCCCTCAGAATGGGAGAAAATATTTGCAGGTTATGCCTCCGACAAAGGTTTAATAACCAGAATCCACAGAGAACTCAAACATACTAGCAAGAAAAGAACAAGTGATCCCATCTCAAGATGGGCAAAGGACTTGAAGAGAATCTTCTCTAAAGAAGACAGGTGCACGGCCTACAGACACATGAAGAAATGCTCACCATCCTTAATCATCAGAGAAATGCAAACCAAAACTACTTTGAGATACCACCTAACTCCAGTAAGATTAGCCCACATGACAAAATCCTAAAACCAGAGATGTTAGTGTCTATGTGGACAAAAGGGAACACTTCTACACTGCTGGTGGGAATGCACACTAATATGATCCTTTTGGAAGGATGTTTGAGAATACTTAGAGATATAAAAATAGACCTGCCATTCACTTCTATAATTTCTTTACTAGGTATATACCCAGAAGACAAAAAATCACATTATAACAAAGACATCTATACCAGAATGTTTATTGCAGCCCAATTCATAATTCCTAAGTCATGGGAGAAGCCCAAGTACCCATCAACCCACGAATGGATTAATACATTGTGGTACATGTATACCATGGAATACTATGCAGCCTTAAAGAAAGATGAAGACTTTACCTCCTTCATGTTTACATGGATGGAGCTGGAAATTATTCTTCTTAGCAAAGTATCTCAAGAATGTAAGAAAAAGTATCCAATGTACTCAGTCCTACTATGAAGCTAATTTAAAGGTTTCATATGAAGGCTATAACCCAACTATAGCACAAGAATATGGGAAAGGAGGGGATCAGGGAGGTTGGGGTGGAGGGAAGGTAATTGGTGGGGCCACACCTATGGTGCATCTTAGAAGGGTACAGGCAAAACTTACTAAATGCAGAATACAAATGTCTTTATATACTAAAAAATAAATAAATAAATAAACCAAACATTAAGTATTGATCTAAAAAAAAAAGGAATAGCACAATCCATTATCAATGCAGTGAAAATAGAAAAAAAATTAAAAAGGAAAGGAGAGGGTTAAAAATGTGCAGGGAAGGTGGAGGACAGAGGAAGAGGAATGAGGGAAAGAAGGGGAAATTCCAGGAATAAATAAAGCTTTGAAGTTGTTAAAAAAAAAATACAAAGAGGGAAACAGAAAACATGATTCGCAATAGAAATCATCAGTATGTTCAAAAATATTAAGTACGTTTCAATTATCAATCCCAACACCCTCTACCAGAATAACTCTAAGTATGAAGTTTTCTTGTCTTGGGAACATTGACCAATGATAGTTTCCATTTTCATGTGTAAACATTGCTAATACAACAAGAGATGTCTCTCTTTCTATCACAGTGTGTGGCACATAAAAAGGGGTTATCATTATTTGGTGAATAAATTTGTTGCTATTGTTTGAGAAAAAAAGATTAAAAGGGTTAAATTTTTTGTTATGTATATTTTGCCAGGATAAAAATAATGCATGACTATAACAGCATATAAGTGGAATAATTGGAGATACAGTGTTCTGAATAAATTCCAAATTAGTAAAGGAAAAAATGGAATAAGAATAAAATCAGGTCTGGAGGCTGAGGCAGAAGAATTACCTAAGCCCAGGAGTTGGAGGTTGCTGTGAACTGTGTGATGCCACGGCACTCTACCGAGGGTGATAAAGTGAAACTCTGTCTCTACAAAAAAAAAGAGAAGAAGAATAAAATCAGGCTTGGCTCCTGTAGCTCAAGCAGCTAAGGCGTCAGCCACATACACCATATCCAGCCTGGGCCTGCTAAACAACTATGACAACTACAACCAAAAAATAGCCGAGCGTTGTGGTGACCTATAGTCTCAGCTACTTGGAGGCTGAGGCAAGAGAATGACTTACGCCAAGGAGTTGGAGGTTGCTGTGAGCTGTGATGCTGTGGCACTCCACCCAGGGTGACAGCTTGAGGCTCTGTCTCGGAAAAAAAAAAGAATAAAATCAATCCGGTTGGGTGCGGTGGCTCACGCCTGTAATCCTGGCACTCTGGGAGGCTGAGGCGGGTGGATTGCCTGAGCTCACGAGTTTGAGACCACCGT
This sequence comes from Perodicticus potto, assembly GCA_963574655.1. NCBI lineage: Eukaryota > Metazoa > Chordata > Mammalia > Primates > Lorisidae > Perodicticus > Perodicticus potto. The sequence goes on along the minus strand of CAUYRH010155803.1, from coordinate 8,102 downwards.
GAGCAAGAGTGGGACCCCGTCTCTAAAAATTGCCAGATGTGTGGCATGCTCCTATGGTCCCAGCTACTGGGGAGGCTGAGGCAAGAGAATCGCTTGAGCCCAAGAGTTTGAGGTTCCTGTGAGCTGTGATGCCATGGCACTCTATCAAGGGTGACAAAGTGTCTCAAACAAACAAACAAACAGAAAAAGGAAAGAAAGAAAGGGATGGGACTAATAGAAAGCACAGGACCAGGAAGCCACTAGGGTCTAGTCCTCCCTTCTCTAGGCCTCATGCCCCTGGGGCCATCATCCATTCATCCCACTATGGGCTTGGAACTGTGCTAAGCGCAGATGGATAACTCCAGCCCTTCTTCAAAGACATGCAAATGGCCTCTAAGCACATGAAAACATGCACATCCTCAGTCTTTAGGGAAATGTGGGTCAAACCCACAGAGAGATACCACTTCACACCCACTGGGAAGCCATCATCAAAAATGGAAAATAAGTGTTAGTGAGGATGTGTAGGAGAAATTCAAACCCTAGTACTTGCTGGTGGGAATGTAAAACATTGCAGCTGCTGTGGAAAATGTGGTAGTTCTTCAAGATGTTAGAATCAGCATGTAACCCGGTGATTTCACTCCTAGGTACATATCTAAGATAATTGCAAACAGGGATTCAAGTGGAGATATGTACACCAGTAGCAGCATATTCACAGTAGCCAAAAGGTGAAAACAACCTGTGTCCATCAAAATGAGTGAAGAAACAGAATGTGATATGTACACAAAATGGTATACATACAGACAATGTGATACATATTTTAGATATATATATTATACCTACACAGTTACTACTTAGCCTTAAAAAGAGATGAAGTTCTGTGGCATGCTAGCATGCTACGTGACTAGACCTTGAAATCATTGTGCTAAGTGTAAGAAGCCAGGCACAAAAGGACACGTACTGGGCTGGATGTGGTGGCTCACGCCTGTAATCCTAGCACTCTGGGAGGCCAATTCCGGTGGATTGCTTGAGTTCGGGAGTTCAAGACCAGCCTGAGCAAGAGCGAGACCCCAGATTTACTAAAAACACAAAAATTAACCAGGTTGAGTGCCAGGTGCCTGTAGTCCCAACTACTGGAGAGGCAGAAGCAGGAGGATCAGTTGAGCCCAGGAGTTAGAGGTTGTTGTGAGCTACGATGTCATAGCACACTACTCAGGCGTGACAGAGTGAAACTGTCTCAAAAAAAAAAAAAAGAGAGAGAGAGAGAGAGAACAGATATGGTATGATTCCACTTCCATGAGGTAACTTAGAATAGGAAAATTTCACAGAGGCTGGGGTAGAACGGAGGTTCCCAAGGCTGGGGAGGGGAGAATGAGGAGTTGTTGCCTAATGGGCACAGAGTTTTTGTTTGGGATGATACAAAAAAATCTCTAGAAATGAGATAGTGGTGATCGTTTCACAACACAGCACTTAATGCCGCTGAATTTTACACTTAAAATGGTTAAAATGGGGCGGCGCCTGTGGCTCATTGAGTAGGGCGCTGGCCCCATATACCGAAGGTGGCAGGTTCAAACCCGGCCTCAGCCAAACTGCAAAACAGAAAAATAGCTGGGCGTTGTGGTGACCTGTAGTCCCAGCTACTCGGGAGGCTGAGGCAAGAGAATCGCCTAAGCCCAGGAGTTGGAGGTTGCTGTGAGCCATGTGAAGCCACGGCACTCTACCGAGGGTGATAAAATGAGACTCTGTCTCCACACACACACACACAAAAAAAGGTTAAAATGATAATTTTAAGTGTATTTTATCCCCCAAAAGGATTAAAAATGTAAATAAAAAGATGGAACATCTATAATCCCATAATAAAAGAATAAGTTGGAATAGTAAAAAAAAAATTTAAATAAAAAACACATATCCTGATGGGCAAAACAGACACAGGATTGGGTATTTATAAATGCCATGGGGAGGGCTGGGGGAGCACTCAGGGAAGACTCTCCAGGGGAGGGAGGCCTGAGGGGCAGGGGCTGGGGCAGTGGCAGGCAGCTATACTGTGAGACCCAGAAACAGGGGGTTTCTTCTGGCTTCTGCAGTGCCAGCCAGTGGAGGGGCAGGTGGGCCAGTGGGAGGTGGAGACTTGATCCTGAGACTTGAACCATGCCAACCTGGAACCACGAACAGGCCTGAGGCAGGGAAGGAGATGGCAGGACAGGGTCCTGAGACACCAGATCCAGAGAGAATGGCAGGCTATTCTGCAGGCAGCAGCCCAGCCAGGGGACTCTTGCCTAGTCCAGGAGAAGGCATCGCTGCCCTGGGCCAGGGTAGAGGCCCTGCAGGTGGGGAGGAACAGATGGATCAGAGAGCTCGTAGGTGGAACTGTTGGCCTTGGGGTGCACACAGCTGCAGGGGATGCAGGGATGCAGGCAGCAGGTGCCGTGCTGCTGAGGGGACACGGTGAGACCCTCTGGGGTATGGAGTATAGAGAAGCCCTGGGGAGCTGGGGATCCATCTCATTGCCCAGGTGGAAGGTTTAGGCCACAGTTGGCCTCCACGAGGAGTCAAGATACCCAGTGCTGGTGAATTATTCAACCACTGCCTCCTAGCCGTGATCACCTGAGCAGGGCTGGGGGTGCTGGGGACTCAGGCTGCTCTTGCTGACTGCCAGGGATGCACAGACAGGGCTCTGAGTCTCCATGGAGAGTCACCTGTTGCTGCCACGAGGCCCCGGAGCTGGCCTGCGAAGGGGCATGACCTCCCCACCCCTCCCCCCTTCCAGGAGCCCAGAGCCTGGCTTACCAGCTTTGCTGGGCTAGACCTGGCACTCTGGGTGAGCTGATGAGGACAAGGCCCCAGGAGTCTCGGGGATGGAGCTGTCCTCTCTCTGGTTCAGGGTCTCAACTGTCACCATCTGTCTGCTTGCCCCTATGAAACCCAGTTCTGCCCGAGGGTCCCAGGGCTCAGTGTGGTGCTGCTGGGCAGTTCCAGGAGCCACATAAGGTGGGGCACTGGGGCAAGACCGGCCAGGTGCAGCAAGGCTAACTCCTGGGCACCTGGCTTCAGCCAGTTCATCGAAACTCTGGGCCCTTGTGAAAACCTCAGCCAGAGAAGAGCACTCTGGCCATCCCTCCCTGAGACTCTACCTCTGCCCCAGCTAATCCAGGCCCAGGACAGGCGGCAGCCTCTGCAGAGGGAGGCTGACCTGCTCAGAGCCATCTCGGACACACTCAGGGCTACAGACAGGTGAGCAGGAAGCGGTCTGAGCCCTATTCCTTCCTGAGGTCAAATAGCTGGTCACCCACACAGCCTGGGCAGAGTGTCTTCTACTTTCCTGTTGGTACCCCCACTTTCTCAGTGCACTCAGGCTGCCCCAAGGCCCCACTTACTCCACCTTGGGAAGTTTCCTCCAGAGCCCCCTCCCCCCCCACTGACGGCCTAATTCCCGGGTGCTGCCTCCTCCAGTGAGATACGTGTACACATAACGATCCCTTATCTCCTGGGGAGAATTACAGGGCTCCTAGGAAAAACACCGGAGCCAGCCAGCACCTTCCCACCCAAGGGCAGCTGCTGGACACAGGCCAGGTTCGAGACAGAGCCTGGTCCCTCATGGACACCCAGGGCTACGGGCAGGTCCAGGGTGAGAGCAGGGCCCACACCCTTGCCCAGGGAGGGAAGAGGAGCTGCTTCCAAGTGTCCGCTGAGTTGTACTTGTGCCCTCCCTGCTTCCCACAGGCCCGATTGGTCCAGGACACCTTGCAGGAGGCCCTGCTCTGGGCCACTGCTGCTCTCATCCCACCATCCAGCCTCCCTGGTCTGGCTGTGACCCAGCTGTGTGGGAGACCAGCTATTTGACTTCAGGAAGGAATAGGGCTCAGACCGCTTCCTGCTCACCTGTCTGTAGCCCTGAGTGTGTCCGAGATGGCTCTGAGCAGGTCAGCCTCACTCTGCAGAGGCTGCTGCCTGTCCTGGGCCTGGATTAGCTGGGGCAGAGGTAGAATCTCAGGGAGGGATGGCCAGGCCCTGGGGCCCCAGTACACTAGGGTCACAGAGGGCCTCAGAACAGACTCCTGGTGAGGAAACTGAGGCCCAACTCAGAAGGGCCTCACACCCGGCAAAGGCGTCCTAAGAGGCTTCCCCCAGATCATGTCCTAACACTTCTGATCAGGAAACCTCTGTAAGGCGACAGTGTGAACGAGTAATGCTCTGGGAGTTGAGGAGGCATAACTGGTTTGCTTTTCTCTTCATTTCAATACAAAGGCTGAGGATGAGGAAAGGGGGTGTCCAATGGCCCCGCAACATAGAGTGGACTCTGGGGAGCAGTGGGCACCTGGGCTCAGCTTACTTCCCCACTCTGGAAACAGGGCACACGGCCAGCGGGATCGGTGGCCATTACTAATGCATGTGCGGGCTGTGGCCAAGCGGCCATCTCAGCCTCTCCTGCTGTGTCCCAAGGATGGCCCTGGAGGCCTTGGGGCCTGGGGTTGGCCCAAGACCCACATCAGGCCAGCCCAGCCCCAATCATGGCTGTGGGGAAACGCCAAGACTGACCTAGGGCAGACAACCAGCCCCCCACAGCCTGAATGTTCTAACAGCAAAAAGAAGAGGCCAGATAGCATCCCAGCCAGCGCTGTTGGGGCCCCTGATCCCTGCCCCCCGAGCCTCCCAGGACACATCTGTGCCTGCTGCCTCACTCACCTGGCACTGCTATCACCTCAGATTTGAATTTCGTCTTTGCAAGGGAAATGGCCTGTGTTCCTGCGGGCCTCCACCCTGGCCATCTCCTCACTCTTCCCAGGGTACCCAGCACCCAGCACCCCAGGGCCCCTCTGCTCTACACAGTCCCCAGACGGGCAGCTTGCTTCATGCTCCCCAGATCCTTGGGTACAGGGATTTCCTGGGCTGTGCCTCAGTCTCCTCACCGGGGCTCTTGACACCTTTGGTTTTATGGACGCGTCTGTCTGTGTGTCTGTCTGTTTTACTGTGCCCTGCTGCAGGAAGGGCGTCAGGCTTTGAGGGTTTGGGCCCTGTTGCCCACTATGCCCCGTGAAGACCAGAGGCCGGTGGCCGGCCTGCTCCACATGTGCTGTAACAGGTGCTTTGCCACAGACAGCTTAAGTGACTTGCTCAAGGCCAAACAGAACTCACCAAGGTCACTTACCGGTCTTATCACCGGCCCAGGCTTCTTTCCATGGGGCTTGTATACTTCCCCATGAATAATTTGCACCTGGCAGGCAGGGCAGTCACCAACCACATCCCTCTTCTCGCCTTTCTAGAACACTGACACCAGCCTCTCTGCTCTCCCTCTGGCTGCTCTGCCGCCCCCTCCTGTGAGCTGGAGGACCTGTGTGTTCCAAATTCGTAGTCAATGCCTTCCCCTCCTGGAAGGAAGACAGCCAAATCCTGTCTCGGTCCTTCCCGGGAAGGAGTCTCATCCTCTCCAAGCTGCCTCTTGTCGTTTGGATTAGAATCTCATTCCAAAATCATCCATTCCCGTCTCGCCTGAATGCAAATATGAGGCATTCACACACACACACACACACACACACACACACACACACACACACACACTCATTCGCATTTTGAGAGCACCAACAATAAAACATCATTAATCCATAATTTGGCATTTGTAGTAAATGAGGAGGAACTGTACCTTTGTAACCTATATGCAAAAAAAAAAAAAAAGCACGAGTAAATAAATAGCATGACTGAGAGAGAAGATGTATTCCATGTCCTGTAAGAATCATATCCGCTGGGTTCTGAGCTGTCCCGTCATCATGGCAGCGATAACCAAGGGCAGGAAGTGGTCTCCTCCGCTGAGTGCGGGCTCCGAGGGCTCTTCCTATGGACCAGATCTCAGGTCTGTTTGGGACACAGATGGGGCATTGGTGACCTGCCTCTGTATGTGCTAAACTGAAGGATTCCTACTTCCTAAAACAGAGGCTCGGCTCAGATCCCCTTCCCAACATGAAGACCCCTAACAGGTGTGTGACTCCAAACTTCCTCAGAGGCGGTTGGCGTCCCTGAAACGTAGCCTGTGGTTGAACGGCTGGCTGAGTGTCAGTTCTTGGTATGACACGGGCAGGCTGAGGGGGGATTTCTCTGAAATCTGAGGTGAGTTCTGAAAGAAGCTCTCGGGAGGCTCCCACAGATCGAGGCTTTGGGTACAGAACCTCTCTGGATACTAGAGGAGGCTGTTTCTGAGCACTTCAGAAATAGATCTGACACCCCAAATGTCCGCGGAAGGGAGTAGCTGAGTAAACAATGAGGTGCAGTAGTGTGTCGCTTAATGACAGAGACACTCTGAGAAGTGTGTGACTAGGCTACTTCATGGTGGTGTGAACGTCACAGTGTCTGCTTACACAGACCTCGAAGGGACAGCCTGTTACACCCCCTAGGCTGTATGGCACAGCCCAGTGTTTTTGAAACTTTTTGTTTTGCAGTTTTTGGCCGGGACTGGGTTTGAACCCACCACCTCCGGCATATGGGGCTGGCGCCCTACTCCTTTGAGCCACAGGCCCTGCCCCTTTTTTTTTTTTATTATTTGAGACAGAGGTTCACTTTGTCACCCTGGGTAGAGTGCCATGGCATCATAGCTCACAGCAACCTCAAATTCCTGGGCTCAAGTGATTCCCCTGTCTTGCCTCCTGAGTAGCTGGGACTATAGGTACCCACAACATCTGGCTGTTTTTTTTTTTTGAGACAGAGTCTCCAGCTGTCCCCCTGGGTAGAGTGCTATGACATCCTAGCTCACAGCAACCTCCAACTCCTGGGCTGAAGCAATCCTCTTGCCTCAGTTCTTTTTTTTTTCTTTTTCTATTTTAGTGGAGACAGGGTCTAACTCTTGCTCAGGCTCTTCTCAAACTCCTGAGCACAAGCAAGCCATCTGCCTCAGCCTCCCAGAGCGCTAGGATTATAGGCGTGAGTGATCACACGCAGCCCTGATTATTTTGTTTTTCTTTTTTAGGGATGGGGTCTCGCTTTTGCTCAGGCTGGTCCGGAACTCCTGAGCTCAAGTAATCCACCCACCTCGGCCTTCCAGAGTGCTAGGATTACAGGCATGAGCCACCGTGCCCAGCTTTCAACCTTTTTTATCTCATGACACACTTGAACCTATAGTTAAACTACTGTGGCACAATTAAATTATGTTAATCAATAAAAAAAAAAAAAGAGTAAAAGGCCATGTGCAGTGGCTCATGCCTGTAATCCTAGCACTCTGGGATGTCAAGATGGGTGAATTGCCTGAGCTCAGGAGTTCCAGACCAGCCTGAGCAAAAGCTAGACCTTGTCTCCACTAAAAATAGAAAAAAACTAGGCAGGTATAGTGACACACAATCCCAGGTATTGAGGAGGCTGAAACAGGAAGATCACTTGAGCCCAAGAGTTTGAGGTTGCTTTGGCTTATGATGATACCAGCCCCAGGACAATAAAGTGAGATTCTGTCTCAAAAAAAAAAAAAGAATATACTCACTGTGCTTTGAACTTCTTTCAAAAATAATTTAACTAGGGCGGCGCCTGTGGCTCAAAGGAGTAGGGTGCTGGCCCCATATGCCAGAGGTGGTGGGTTCAAACCCAGCCCTGGCCAAAAACTGCAAAAAAAAAATAAATAAATAAATAAATAATAATAATAATAATAATTTAACTAGTGATCTTTAAAAGTTTGCACACCAGTTGAAAATCTCTGGTATAACTTTTTGCTCCACAGAATGCTGGAGCAGGTTACCATGCTGAAGACTGTAGGCAACAGTGGTATTTGTTTATCTAAACCTATCCAAACATAGAAAAGCTACAGTAAAAATATATTTTTATGGGACCACCATCATATATGTAATCCGTTAACTCAAACGTTGATATGCAGTGCATGACTATATTTACATAATGCAATACTCTGTGACTGTTTTTCACAAAGAGAATGAGAAATCTCTCTGTTTACTTACTGTGTTTTTTGGTTTTTTTTTTTGAGACAGAGCCTCAAGCTGTCACCCTGCATAGAGTGCCGTGGCATCATAGCTCACAGCAACCTCCAATTCCTGGGCTCAAGCAAGTCTCCTGCCTCCACCTCCCAAGTAGCTGGGACTACAGGCACCCGCCACAACGCCCGGCCATTTTTTGGTTGCAGCCGTCATTGTTGTTGGGCAGCC
>CAUYRH010155797.1:0-23535 GCA_963574655.1 Perodicticus potto | reverse complement strand
CACCAAACAACAAAGATGACTGCAACCAAAAAAATGGCTGGGCATTGTGGCGGGCGCCTGTAGTCCCAGCTACTTGGGAGGCGGAGGCAGGAGACTGGCTTGAGCCCAGGAATTGGAGGTTGCTGTGAGCTGTGATGCCACGTTATTCTATCCAGGGCGACAGCTTGAGGCTCTGTCTCAAAAAAAAAAAAATGTTTCTTGATAAACTGGCCTCATTTCCACAGAGCAGCATCAATTTCCCATCATTGACCAGGAGATTGGGTGGGAGGTTGCATGTAGAAGCTACGATGTCTCTATGATAGAGTTGCTTATAAAAGGTGATCAGTAAGTAACTAACGTTATTATAGTAACCTTGGTTTAAATTGCAACACCTCACCCAAAGGGGATTGGGCACTGCTTGAGGATATTAAGTACACTGGTGAGCGTGGCACAAGCATATGAGGGGATACTGTTATTACTCTGTTTTATAAGTGAGAAAGTTGAGGAAACTGATAGAGAAGTTGAGCAACATGCTCAAGGTCACTGAACTAGCAAATGGCAGAGGAAGCATTCACAGCCAGGCACTTACTGTGAGGCTGAGGCAGGTGGATGGCTTGAGCTCAGGAGTTCAAGCCCAGCCTGAGCAAGAGTGAGATGCCCTGGCTCGGTGCCTGTGGCTCAACAGGCTAAGGCGCCAGCCACATACACCTGAGCTGGCGGGTTTGAATCCAGCCGGGGCCCGCCAAACAACAATGACGGCTGCAACCAAAAAATGGCCTGGCGTTGTGGCGGGAGTCTGTAGTCCCAGCTACTTGGAAGGCGGAGGCAAGAGACTCGCTTGAGCCCAGGAATTGGAGGTTGCTGTGAGCTGTGATGTCACAGCACTCTATCCAGGGTGACAGCTTGAGGCTGTCTCAAAAAAAAAAAAGAAAAAGAAATTGGATAGGTAAACTCTAAGTTGCTCTGAATAGCTCAAGATCTCTAATCAGTCCTGAAAGTCCCCCTAAAGTCAAGCTTCTCAACTGCTACCCAGAGTCTTTTGTCCTTTTCAATCACCAGCTGCACCCTAAAACAGAAATGATGACTATATGGGTGAACAATTAAGTTCACAAACCCTGCCTCCTCTTTTTCTCCTCTTCAGGCAGAGAAAAAGAACACCCCAAGAGTCTGGGTGCAGTGGCTCACACTTGTAACCCTAGCACTCTGGGGGGCCAAGGCAGGAGGATCCCTTGAGCTAAGGAGTTTGAGACCAGCCTGAGTAAAAGTGAGACCCCCACCTCTACTAGTGGCAGGCACCTGTAGTCCCCGCTACCTGGGAGGCTGAGACAGGGGGATTGCTTGAACCCAGCAGTTTGAGAATGCTGTGAGCTAGGCTGATGTCCCAGCACTCGAGCGTGGGCAACAGGGTGAGACACTGTCTCACAAAAAAAAAAGAAAAAAAAGAACACCCCAAGGGAAGGTAGCCTTGGATGAGAAGTGGTCTATTTCCAGGAAAGACACTAGCTACTTCCTCTTCTTAGAAAAATAGGAAAGACTTAGAAAGGGATGGGTACAGTATGATACCTCAGGAAGGACAGTACACCACAGACCATGGTAATCATCCCTAACAGTAGGGGACTTGGGAATTTGGGAATCACTCACCCCATTTTAGGACCAAAAATCACAATTTCAGTTTTCCTGGCATTTTCATTGTAAGCCCCTGAAGTAGTGATGAATTTCAGTTAGCTATATAAAAAGAGAAGGTTAGTGGAACTTTCTTGCAGATTGCATTTTGTCTTTAAATCCATTATGTTTGTCTTTAGAACCCTTAGCCTTTGAAATTTGTCTTGAGTGTGTTGTGCAGCCGTTTCAGGTTTGTGGTTGATTATGATGTGCAAAAAACATCCTTCTGTTCTGTCGCCTGCATGGATTGGGGGTATCCCAGGCACTGGCAGAAAGTCAGTGTATTCACAGAGTAGCATATTCTCACATCTCCACCAGTATTTTCCACAATAGCTGTGAGTCAGCCTTGCTCAAGACGAGGTACATGTAGATAATCAAGTAGAATAAGCAAAGAACAGTGTTGTGCTGCTTTTGTCTGATAAGATCCAGAGCATGGGGTGTGCTGCCTGTGGCTCAAAGGAGTAGGGTGCCGGCCCCATATGCCGGAGGTGGTGGGTTCAAACCCAGCCCTGGCCAAAACTGCAAAAAAAAAAAAAAAAAATTCCGGAGCATGTTTGTTGGCTTGAAGAGTCCCCTTGAAATTCTGTAGGAGGGTCTGGGCTGCCCTTTACAATCGAACTTCTACCTTGTTCTTCATGGTGCCTGTCAAGCTGAATGGTTCCTTTCTCAGGCTCTTCAACTTCAGAATGGAGACAAGAACTGCCTGGTTGCCCGCTCCAAGTGCTTCCTAAAGATGGGAGACTTGGAGAAATCCCTGAAGGATGCTGAGGCTTCACTCCAGAGTGACCCAACTTTCTGCAAGGTGACTACATGAAGAGGGAGAGGACTCAGTCTTGCTTTCACCACTCCCATTGCCTGTAGCAGCCTCTGGTTATAAGTAGGCCAGACTGCCTAGTGTTTGATGTCATCTTGCTTCCATAGGTCACATGCTTAGTTTCCTGCCCCTCTATCCCAGCCTTCACCCTCAACCTAGGACTCTTCTGTTCTATCATACCTGAGTCTGGTACGGCCTTATGTCTCCACATTGATTTGACTTCCTCTCATTCCAGGGAATTTTACAAAAGGCTGAGACGTTGTATACCATGGGAGATTTTGAGTTTGCCTTGGTGTTCTATCACCGAGGCTATAAGCTGCGGCCTGATCGGGAATTCAAAGTTGGAATTCAGAAAGCCCAGGAAGCCATTAACAATTCAGTGGGAAGTGAGTGATCACAGGGAACATGTCTTTATAAAGGAAGGCTCTTGGAATCCGTAGGTTTAGAGCAGTGGTTCTCAACCTTCCTAATACTGCGACCCTTTAATACAGTTCCTCATGTGAAGTGACCCCCCCCAACCATAAAATTATTTTTGTTGCTATTTCATGAGGAACTGTATTAAAGGGTCATGGCATTAGGAAGCTTGAGAACCACTGGTTTAGAGGAAGGCCTGAGGTTTAGTGGATTAGCCCCCACTACCAGACCTCCAGGGAATCCCACACTTGGATTTGGCTGTTGCTAATGCTATTGAGGACTAGAACTCTACTGGAGGGACCAGCCCCTGATCCACTGTACTAAGCACTCAGCATCTGGTTTTCTTAAAGCCCAGATTAGAATGGCTGTTTCAGCCAAGTGTGGTGGCTCACACCTGTAACCCTGGGAGGCCAAGCTGGGAGGATTGCCTGAGTTCATGGGTTCAAGACCAGCCTGAGCAAAAGTGAGACTCTGTCTCTAAAAAACATAGCCAGGCATTGTGGCAGAAGCCTGTAGTCCCAGCTACCTGGGAGGCTGAGGCAAGAGAATCTCTTGAGCCAAAGAGTTTGAGGTTGCTGTGAGCTATGATGCCATGACACTCTACCAGGGCAACTGAGTGAGACTCTGTCTCAAAAAAAAAAGAATGGCTGTTTCAGAGTAGGCCTACCTTTAGCCTGGCATCATAAGCTAGAATGGGGTCCAGCCTTCCCTAGTCCTTGCTTCCTCCCTCATCACCTGTGTACTAAGGGCTGGTCTTACCAGTCAGTTCAATGGCAGAGGGAAGTGGGAAGTGAGTGAGAACTTGCCACTGTGGGTGGCAGAGTGTGGAATGGCAGTGGCATGGGAAGGAGGGTTCCCTTGTGCCAGGGCCTTTCTTTGTTTGGAAATTTGGTTGCCATGGCCTTGGGCTAGCCAGGGCTGTCTACCTCCTAGGAGAGTGCTATAGCAAAAAGCCTGCACCGTCCCTCTGCTAGGCTGGTTCAGGACCAGCTTTGTCATAATCTCCCATCATCTCCCTGCTAAAGGAGGCCATTTCCACACAAAAATGTGTGATAGGTTGTTCCTGGGGGGCCTGGCCAACATGAGCTCCAGCTTCTGTCTTTGCAGGTCCTTCTTCAATTAAGCTGGAAAATAAAGGGGACCTTTCCTTCTTAAGCAAGCAGGCTGAGGTAAGGGCCCTGGTTCTGTGGGTGTGTCCTCTGAGGGAAGAGGCCAAATGTGCCTGAGAAGCACAGGCCTTAGTGGTCTTTTTGCCTGCCCATCATAGGCAGCCATGTGATTCTGCCCCATCTCTAGAAGGGTCTTGGGGGGTCTAGCTGTTTCCCGATCAGGTGTACTGGCTGAGGTTCTCAGCCCATAGAGAGGCCCTAGAGTTGGAGAAATCTGGAGGCGATTGTGGGTACATTGTTGAAGGCCTGTTGCATTGTTGCTCCATTTTCCCAGAATATGAAAGCCCAGCAGAAGCCTCATCTCATGAAACACCTCTCACACTACTCCAAGGCAGAGTCTAAGCGAAGGGGCTCACCCAAGAGTGAGAAGACTGTCCGCCAGCTTCTGGGAGAGCTCTACGTGGACAAGGAGTATCTGGAGAAACTCCTATTAGATGAAGGTTTCAGACACTTCATTGGCATGGGGACTTGGGGCAAAAGAAATCTTTGTGTGTCAGGTGGCACCTATGGCTCAGTGAGTAGGGCACCAGCTCCATACACCAAGGGTGGTGGGTTCGAACCCAGCCCCGGCCAAACTGCAACAAAAAAATAGCCGGGAATTGTGGCGGGTGCCTGTGATCCCAGCTACTCTGGAGGCTGAGGCAAGAGAATCGCCTAAGCCCAAGAGCTGGAGGTTGCTGTGAGCTGTGATGTCACAGCACTCTACCCAGGGTGACAAAGTGAGACTCTGTCTCTGAAAAAAAAAAAAAAGAAAGAAATCTTTGTGGATGTTTAACACATGAGCCAGAGTTTGTTGTGTAATGTGTGGTAGTAGCTGACATATACCTATGGACAGGTTTTATTAGCATTCACATTTTACAGATGAGGAAACTGAGGCATAGGCCCATGGAAACTAAGTTTACACATAGGTGCAATGACAGGGCTTGTGTTTGAATCCAGGATGTCCAATTTTACAGCCAGTGCTCTTAAGCTCTATGGAGCCCAATAACAGAGATTTGGACTCCTTTCCACCATCATTCCTGAAGGGGTATCCCCTGGGCCTTTCTATGTACAATGGGCAAAGGAATCCAGCAGACAGATTCTCAAACCCAAGGATATTAGTACTAGAATGTTGTGAAACATCATCTATTAGTACTAAATGTTCTCAAACATCATCTGTTCTGATCTCTTGTTTTATATTAATTAGGAAATAGGGACCCTGATTGGGGAGTAACTTTTCCCAGGGTGGCAAGCAAGTTAATGGTGGAATTGACACTGGAACCTAGGCCTTCTAACCTCCAGGCTGATGCTTTTTCTACCACCCTGTGGTGCCAGTGACAGGATATAGGACAGGGCCCTAAAACGAATGTCTCACATAAACATGGGGGTGGGAGTATTGCCATCAGCTGATAAGCCTGAGCAGGGGTCACCCTTGAACTGACTTCCCAAGGTCAGTACAGGGTTCCCTGCAAGGCTGTGACACAACACAGCTTCATTGCTGGCACATCTCCTGAGCAACAGGCTTGAATGCTTCCTGTTCTCCAGGGGACCTGCTATGGAGGGAAGGGGCGGCCTGAACATTACCCCAAGTGGCCTTGCAGCTTCATTACCAGCTCTCACTGCTGGCCAGGCGGTGGGAAGGGCGTGGGCACACCCCTGCAGCTCCCAGCACACACTGGCCCACTTGGCACCTGAGGAATCACTAGGCACTGGTAGCCTGGGCCAGGTCGTACATTTCAACTCAGTCTGCTCTGAGGACACAGCAGGAAATGGGGAAGCCCTGAGGGCGGGAGGCTCCCTGGTGATCTACCACTGTTCCTTCTGCTAGCTCTCAGATCTTGCCATAGGTTCCTGTTCCATGGGCGTGTCTGAAGGGGGCTCTGGCCTCATCTCAGCCTGGAGAAGCTCACTGTGCCACCACGTGGGCTCACTGTCTTCCCCATTTCCACAAATCCAGGCAGAACTCCTCATAGTGGGCCCTGCCACAGGGACCTGGAGCCAAGAGGAGGTGGCTCCCTGAGAGGCCTGTTCTCCTCGGCACCTCCTTACACCCCTTCTCCACAGACCTTATCAGAGGCACCATGAAGGGCGGTTTGACTGTGGAAGACCTCATCATGACAGGCATCAACTACCTAGACACCCGCAGTGACTTCTGGAGACAGCAGAAGCCCATCTACGCCAGGGAGCGGGACCGGAAGTTGATGCAAGAGAAATGGCTGCGGGACCGCAAACGCAGTCCCTCACAGACAGCCCATTACATCCTCAAGAGCCTGGAGGACATCGACATGTGTGGGTGGTGTTCTCAGAGGGTCCGGGTAGATCCTGCAGTCCCTTGCCAGGTGGGGAGGGGCCAATTATAGCCTGAGTCCCTGGCCTCTCTGACCAACAGATGGTATCTGGCAGGAGAGGAGTTACCCCATCACCAGAGGAGGCCACCCTCACCTCCACATCACTCCTTTCCCTTCCCAGTGCTGACCAGCGGCAGTGCTGAAGGGAGCCTTCAGAAAGCTGAGAAAGTGCTGAAGAAGGTACTGGAATGGAACAAAGAAGAGGTACCCAACAAAGATGAACTGGTTGGAAACTTGTACAGCTGCATAGGGAATGCCCAGATTGAGCTGGGGCAGATGGCAGCAGCCCTGCAGAGCCATAGAAAGGACCTGGAAATCGCCAAGGAATAGTGAGTCCCCTGGGGCAGGCCAAGGCCATGGGCCTTCAGAGGAGTGGGGCCTGGGGTTCTGCATGGTCAGGACTGCTGGTGGCTTAGCACCTATTTCTGCCCTGCATGCTTGAAGCAGATTCCTCCAGAGGTAGGGACCACTTGTCCAGGACCGAGATTAGGAGGCAAACCTAGAATGTTAGCCTTTTTGCCACAAAGAGGAGGGTAATGGCTCAAAATTCCAAAGAACTAATGATCTGGCTCATAAGGATATATTTTAATTCTTACATCATCTCAGCTGGCATGCGTCAAGCCCCAGACACTCCCGATGTGCTAGCATTGGGAGCACCGCAGTGAGGAAACACAAGGGTCATTTCCCTGCATATGTCAAAGGGATATAGCTTACTTGCAGTTGTGATAAGGAGGGGAAAGCACAGGATCCAGTGCTGTAAGAAATACATGCCAGGAGGACTTGACCAATCACTGGGAACACACATGGTCTGTGGGAAGGCCCTGGGGCAGGAGGAAGCTTCAGGCTGGAGAGCATCCAGCACTGCCAGGGAAGAGTGGGTGGGGCTCGGATCACGCGGGGCCTGGTAAGCCACGGTGCTGACCAAGAGCATGGACTCTGGAGTCAGGCAGACCTGGCTTTGAAACCTGTGCCTCCACCTGTGGGACCTGAGACAAGTCAGCCTTGGTGTTTGCTCTGTCAGCTAGGCATAGCAATAGCACCTGCCCCACAGAGAGGAAGGAAAGATGAAATGCAAAGGTTCAGGGCATGTGTCTGGCATTTGCCCCAGTAACATCACCCCTCCCGGAGAGAAGGTCTTCTCAAGACTTAATAGCTTCTGCCCAGAGGTACCATCACTGTCTGGGCACCCGGTTCTACTCTTTGGAGTCATTTTTGATCTTCTAGTGTTTTGTGCATACTCACCCTGGCAACCAGCCCTCAGCCTAACCCAGCTTCTCTCCTTACCTCTGCAGTCTCTGTCCTGCTGCTCCCACCGATCTCTTCCAAGGACACATGCTTTCCTCTACCACGTGTCCTTCCCCTGCTGTCATACAGACCTGGGCCCCTCATTGCCTGCAGGTTAAGACCCAGACCCCTTCTTGTGCTGCTTAAGGCCTGTTCTAAACCCTCCTCTGCACTGCCTTCCTGTGGCAGTCTTTCACAGGGGTCAGACTTTCCCGACCACTCCTGTCACCTGCCCTTTCACTGATCCCAGCCCCCAGTGCCGTTCATTCCCTGCTCATTTTGGACCTATCTCCCTGTGCTGAGCAGGAGTATCACATATTGCCATTCCAGAAATAAGAAAAAACAATGTTGGAGACGGAACTGTCTTTGCATTCTGGCTCTGCCACTTCGAAGCTATGTGGATTTGTGCTGGGCACAGTGGCTCACTCCTGTATTGCTAGCATTTGAGGAGGCTATGGTTGGAGGATTTCTTGAACTCAAGAGTTAGAGACCAGCTGAGTAAGACTGAGACTTCATCTCTATTAAATATAGAAAAGGATTAACTGGGCATGGTGGTGGGTGCCTGTGGTCCCAGCTACTCAAGAGGCTGAGGCAGGAGGATTGCTTGAGCCCAGGAGTTAGAAGTTGCAGTGAGCTATGATGATGCTACCGTACTCTGGCTGGTGTGACAGAGTGAGACCCTGTCTCAAAAAACAAAAGCACACCAAAAAAAAACAATAAGGAAAGAAAGAGAAATGCCTCCCCCTGTGCCTCTTTGCTCCTCTCTAAGTTATCCTATCTGCCCTGTAACACTTAGGACTTTGGAAGGGGCAGTCTTCTATTCCCAACACCTGCCACATCAAGGGCATGTAATAAATGAGTGCTACATGACTGAATAAGTAAACAGAGATATTCCTTAGCAACATTACTTGGTTTCTTTTTAATTTCTCCAAAATGACCGCACCTAAGCAGAGCTCCAGGCTTACATGTAAGTCCTGTGTACCCTGAGCTCCCTCATTCTAATCTACCACTTGCTGGTCTAAATAGCTTCTTCAGTACCTCCAGCCCTCATTTATTTTTCTGAATACTCTGTACTTGATTTGATTTCATGGTTTTTTTTGAGACAGGGTCTCACTTTGTCACCCTGGGTAGAGTGTCATGGTGTCATTGCTTGCAGCAATTTCAAACTCTTTGACTCAAGGGGTCCTCTTGCCTCAGCCTCCTGAGTAGCTGGGACTACAGGTGCCCACCACAATGCCCAGCTATTTTTAGAGATGGGGTCTCACTCTTGCTCAGGCTGGTCTCAAACTCCTGAGCTCAAGCAATCCACCAGCCTCAGCCTCCCAGAGTGCTAGGATTACAGGCGTGAGCCACTGCACCTGCCTGTTGAGTGCTATTGTGATTTCTGTTCTTTTTTTTTTTTTTTAGAGAGATGGGGTCTTACTATGTTTCCCAGGCTGGTCTCAAGTGAACCTCTGGCCTTGGCCTTCCAAAGTGCTGGGATTCCAGGCATGAGCCACTGTTGTGATTTGTTAGTACATATTGTTATGACTAAATTAACATATTACAGCTTATTCATTTATTCCCCTCACCATAACAGAGCACCCACTGCAGCGGAGGAGACTGACTCAGAGGTGCTATGAGAGCAGCAGGTGCCAAGTGTGGCCAAGGGCCCAAACAGGAAGGCAAGAGGATGGCAGGGGCTCAGAGAGGACAGCAGGGTTGGGGTGGCAAGATATTCACCTGCACACTTATGTCTATATACACATGCAGGATTTTAGAAACAAAAGCAGTTTGTTGCTATGCTTTTTTGAAAAAGCATGTGGCTTAGAAAGGGTCTCATCCTTTGAATAACCTTGCAGAAAGGCATTTCCCCAGACAGTGGTTTATTTAACTACATCTCTATAGGCAGACCCTTAAGTTGTTTCACTTTTGCCAGTATAAACAGTGGCCAGAGAAGCTCTACGGGTGTTTGCATTTCTGTGGGATATGACAAATGGCCTTAGGTAGAGGAATGGCTTGGTCAGATTTGCATTTTGAAAGGTAGGCCTGGCACCAGTGGGCAGGATGGCACAGAGGCAGACACTCCCTGGAAGCCATGCTAAGGAGGGGTGAAGCAGGGTAAGGGGGAAGCTCACACTGGGTTTCAGTGATGTGGGGGGCAGGAAGTGGACATTTACCTGGGAAGAAAGGGAGGGAGAGAAGGCGCTGTTTGGAGGGAATTATTGTTTCATTTGTCGTGGGGAGTTTGTTTGGGTTTTTTTTTTTGGAGCGAGAGTCTCACTTTGTCACCCTCTGTAGAGTGCGGTACTGTCACAGCTCATAGCAGCCTCAAACTCTTGGGCTCAAGCGATTCTCTTGCCTCAGCCTCCCAAGTAGCTGGGACTATAGGTGCCCTCCACAATGCCCAGCTATTTTTTGGTTGTAGTTGTCATTGTTGTTTGGCAGGCCGGGCCCTGGTATGAACCCTCCAGCTGCAGTGTATGTGGCTAGCACCCTAGCCACTGAGCTACAGACGCCAAGCTGCCTGGCTATTTTTAGAGGTCTCACTCTGTCTCAGACTGGTCTTGAACTTTTGAGCTCAGGCAATCCACCTGCCTCAGCCTCCCAGAGTGCTGGGATTATAGGCATGAGCTACCACACCTGGCCCGTGGGGGAGTTATTTTTTAACTGAGAGATAAGAATGTTCATATGGTGAATGTAAAGAACTGAAGTAGGAGAACCAATCTTTCTCTTATTTTTTTATTTTATTTTATTTTTTTGTAGAGACAGAGTCTTACTTTATCACCCTTAGTAGAGTGCCGTGGCATCCCACAGCTCACAGCAACCTCTAACTCCTGGGCTTAGGCGATTCTCTTGCCTCAGCCTCCTGAGTAGCTGGGACTACAGGCACCCGCCACAATGCCTGGCTATTTTTATTTTGTTGCAGTTTGCCTGGGGCCAGTTTGAACCCGCCACCCTCAGTATATGGGGCTGGCACCCTACCCACTGAGCCACAGGTGCTGCCCTTTCTTTCATCTTTTTAACTTTGACAGAGTCTGGCTTTGTCACACAAGGTGGAACGCAGTGGCACAATCATGGGCTTACTGAAGCCTGAAACTCTTGGGCTCAAGTGATCCTCCTGCCTCAGCCTCCTGAGTAGCTGGCACTACAGACACATGCCACTATGCTGAGCTAATTTAAAATTTTTTTTTTCTTTTTTGAGACAGAGCCTCAGTTGTTGCCCTGGGTAGAGTGCTGTGGCATCACAGCTCACAGCAACCTCCAACTCCTGGGGCTCAAGCAATTCTCCTGCCTCCGCCTCCCAAGTAGCTGGGACTACAGGCACCCGCCACTATGCCCAGCTATTTTTTGGTTGCAGCTGTCATTGTTGTTTGGCAGGCCCGGGTTGGATTCGAACCCGCCAGCTCAGGTGTATGTGGCTGGTGCCTTAGCCAATTGAGGCACAGGTGCTGAGCCATAATTTTTAAATTTTTTGTAGAGAAGAGATCTCACTATGTTGCTCAGGCTGCTCTCAAACTCCTGGCCTAAAGTGATCTTCCTGCCTTGCCTCCCAAAGTACTGGGGTTACAGGCTTGAGCCACTATATCTGTACACCGAGTATTGTAAAAAATTAAAATTATGTGTGGTTCGGCTTCTGTAGTTCAGCGGCTAAGGCACCAGCCACGTACACTGGAGCTGGCAGTTTCGAACCCAGGCCAGGCCTGCCAAATGACAATGACAACTACAACCAAAAAATAGCCCAGCGTTGTGGCAGGCGCCTGTAGTCCCAGCTACTTGGGAGGCTGAGGCAAGAGGCTCACTTAAGCCCAAGAGTTTGAGGTTGCTGTGAGCTGTGACACCATAGCGCTCAATCCAGGGCAACAGCTTGAGACTGTCTCAAAAAAAAAAAAAAAAAGAAAAGAAAAGAAAAGATAAAAACTTAGACTTGTATTCTCTACTTACTTAAAATACCCCCTTTTTTATAACTTAAAACAACACACACTTGATGTCTTACAGTTCTGGAGGTTAGAAGTCTGAAGGTTTCACTGGGCTAAAATCACAGTGTTCATAGGGCTACATTCCCTCCAGAGGCTCCAGGGGACAGTTTGCTTCCTTGCCTTTTCCAGCTTCTAGAGCTGCATTCATTGCAGTCCTTGGCTTGTGGTCTCTTTCTCCATCTTCAAAGCCAGGAGCATAGCATCTTGCTTCAGGCCCACGTATATATTTTTTAACAAAATTGAAACAATATACATAATATAGTCTCCTATAATTTGACTTTTTAATATATCATGTATTCTTTTTTATACTTAAAAGTTGCCATTACGAGGGCACCGATAACACTTAGATTGTTTCCGATGTTTATTATTATAAACTGCCTTTTAATGACTGTTCTTGTAAAATTCTCTTCTTGAAGTAGACTCCTAGAAGGGGAATTACTGACTGAAAGGGACATCTTTGTGAGCTATTAACTGATTACCCTTCAGAAAGATCCTGATTATGTCCTTGTTCAGCCCCAGGGCATGAGAGGGCCCCCATGCCACAAGATTGCCAGTCTGGGCATCATCCCTCCAACTGGAACCCTGAGGCCAGAGTCTTCTTTTCTGTTTCCACAGTGCCTATAACCAATTTCTTTTCTTTTCTTTTCTTTTTTTTTTTTGGAGACAGAGTCTCACTATGTTGCACTCAGTAGAGCACAGCAACCTCCAATGCTTGGGCTTAAGTGATTCTCTTGCCTCCGCCTCCCAAGTAGCTGGGACTATAGGCGCCCGCCACAGAGAACAGCCAATTTCTGATGAATGGCTTATTTTGCTGCTTCTCCACAGCGATCTTCCTGATGCGAAATCAAGAGCCCTTGACAACATTGGTAGGGTTTTTGCCAGAGTTGGGAAATTCCAGCAAGCAGTTGACATGTAAGTGACCAAGAACTGCCTCTTCTTCACTCTGGGGACTGGGATGTCCCACCCTCCCCCTGGAATCTTCAGACTGGGGCCAGATTGCCAGGCATAGAGGTACTAGAAGACCAGGGTATGGCTTCTGGTTCTGCTAGGCAACCATTTCTTTTTTTTTCCTGAGAGGAAGTCTTGACATATTGCCAAGCTGCCCTTGAAACCTAGATGAAGCAATCCTACTGCCTTAGCCTTCTGAGTAGCTGTGATCACAGGCACACCCCTCTCTACCTGAGTTGGCGAGGCACTTTCTAAAAAACTCTGGGGCTCATCCGTTAAATGAATTAATTTAATAGAATCAGTATGTTTTCAAAATTTTTGTTAGTATAAATTACTGGGACTTTCCTATAGAAATTCTGATTCTACAGGTGTGAGAGCTCATGAATTTTTTTTTATTTTTTATTTTTTAGAGTTCCCTCTGTCACCCTGGCTAGAATGCAGTGCTGTCATCATAGTTTACAGCAACCTCAAACTCCTGGGCTCAAATGATCTTCCTGCCTCAGCCTCCCAAGTAGCTAGGACTACAGGCGCCCTCCAACACCTGGCTAATTCTTCTATTTTTAGTAGGAATGGGGTCTTACTCTGGCTCAGGCTAGTCTGAAACTCCTATGCTCAAGCCATCCTCCCACCTTAACCTCCCAGTTAACCTCCCAGTGCTAGGATTATGAGTGAGCCACTGTGCCTGGCCTCATGAATCCATTTGTAACAACTCTACAGATTATTCCTTTTTTTTTCTTTTTTGAGACAGAGTCTCACTATGTTGTTCTCAGTAGAGCGCTGTGGTGTCACAGCTCACAGCAACCTCAAACTCTTGGGCTTAAGTGATTCTCTTGTCTCAGCCTCCCAAGTAGCTGGGACTACAGGTGTCCACCACAACACTGGCTATTTTTTTGTTGCAGTTGTCATTGTTTTTTTTTTTTTTTTTTTAATGGTTTTTTTTTTTTTTTGCAGTTTTTGGCCAGGGCCGGGTTTGAACCCGCCACCTCTGGTATATGGGGCCAGTGCCCTACTCCTTGAGCCACAGGTACCACCCTACGTTGTCATTGTTGTTTAGCTGGCCCAGGCCAGGTTTGAACCCACCAGCCTCGGTGTACAAGGCTGGCACCCTACCCACTGAGCTACGGGCGCCGCCACCTACAGGTTATTCTTATCTTTAAGCAAGTTCAGAGACTGGTGGATCAGTTCACCTCTGAAACCTTTTCTGAGGCTATTCTGTAACTCTGTGTGGTTGTATGGGGGCAAGGGAACAGTCTGAGCTCTTCAGATGGCCCAACTGCCAGAATTTGATATCCAACCCTGGGGCTGGTTATCTGCTCAGTTGGGTGGGCTCAGCCCCAAAAAGACTTGGAAGAGGCCCAGGCCTGGAGACCAGCTCCTTGGGTCCCCTCATTTAGCAAAAAGGAAATTGCCCTCAGGCTCTTGTTGCTTGATCAAGATAGGCTTGTTCACCAGCAGCCTTCTGCCCCACATAATTCAGATTCCTGAATGGCCTCTAGTGTCTACGTGCTGAAAGGCAGAAGAGTATCAAAGTTCACCCACCTATTAGTATCTTTCTGTAATAAACTTTTTTGTTTTTTGAGATAGTTTACTCTGTTACCCTGGATAGTGTGTTGTGGCATCAGTCTAGCTCACAGCAACCTCAAGCTCCTGGGTTCAAGCAATCCTCCTGCCTCAGCCTCCTGAGTAGCTGGGACTATAGGTGGCCACAACCATGCCTGACTAATTTTTTCTGTTTTTAGTAGAGACGTGGTCTCACTCTTGCTCAGGCTGATCTCAAACTCCTGAGCTCAAGCCATCCACCTGCCATGGCCTCCCACAGTGCTAGGATGACAGATATGAGCCATCATGCCTGGTCTGTAATAAACTTTTATAATAAATATGTTCTTATTAAAATTTCTTTCTTTTTCTTTTTTTTTTTTTTTTGAGACAGAGCCTCAAGCTGTTGCTTTGGGTAGAGTGCCATGGCATCACAGTCCACAGCAACCTCCAACTCCTGGGCTCAAGTGATTCTCCTGTCTCAGCCTCCCAAGCAGCTGGGACTACAGGTGCCCGCCACAACACCCGGCTATTTTTTGGTTGTAGCTGTCATTGTTGTTTGGCAGGCCTGGGCCGGATTCGAACCTGCCAGCTCAGGTGTATGTGGCTGGAGCCTTAGCCACTTGAGCCACAGGCGCCAAGCCCTTATTAAAATTTCAATTTGGGGCAGCGCCTGTGTCTCAGAGGAGTAGGGTGCTGGCCCCATATGCCAGAGGTGGCAAGTTCAAACCCAGCTCTGGCCAAAAACTGCAAAAAAAAAAAATTCAATTTGTAAAATAGAGAAAAGAAGAATTAAAAATTAATCAGTCCCACCATCCAAAGTACTAATACTAATCCTACTAATCATTTTACTGATGTTTTATTTTTTTATCCCAACCTTTTTATGTACCAATTCTTTTTTTATTTTTTATTTTTTGAGACAGAGTCTCACTTTGTTGTTCAGGCTAGAGTGCAGTGGCATCAGCCTAGCTCACAGCAACCTCAAGCTCCTGGGTTTGAGCAATCCTCCTGCCTCAGCATCCTAGTAGCTGGGACTACCGGTGCTGCCACAATGCCTGGCTAATTTCTATTTTCAGAAAATGGGCTTGTTTTCTGTTTTTAGCAAAAGTCTCACATTTGCTTAGGCTGGTCTCAAACTCCTGAGTTCAAGCAATTCCACTGCCTTGGGCTCCCAGAGTGCTAGGACAACAGGCTTAAGCCACCATATACTAATTGTAATACTACTCTTTTATTGATATTCTGTTTTCATTTTTTGTTTTTGAGACAGAGTCTCACTTTGTCATGCCCCTTACCCCCACCAAGGGCCGTGGCATCATAGCTCACAGCAACCTCAGACTCTGGCCACCCTGGCTTCCCAGAGTATTGGGATTACAGGTGTGAGTGACCACGCTTGGCCCTGGTATTCTGTTTTTTTCATTGCAATCTTTTTTTTCTGAGACAGAGTCTCAGACAAGAGACAGAGTCTCAGAAAAGAGTGCAGTGGTGTCATAGCTCACAGCAACCTCAAACTCTTGGGCTCAAGTGATTCTCTTGCCTCAGCCTCCCAAGTAGCTGGGACTAGAGGTACCCACCATAACGCCCAACTATTTTTAGAAAAGGGGTCTCCCTCTTGCTCAGGCTGCTGGAACCTGTGAGCTCAGGCCATTCGCCCGCCTCTGCCTCTCAGAGTGCTGGGATTACAGGCATGAGCCACCATGCCCAGCCTCATTGCAATCTCTTTATGTTTATTCTCTCATATATACTTAATTTTTGCTTATACTTTTTTTTTTTTTTTTTTTTTTGGAGAGACAGATTATCACTTTATCACCCTTGGTTGAGTACCGTGGTGTCACACAGCTCACAGCAACCTTCAACTCCTGGGCTTAGGCGATTCTCTAGCCTCAGCCTCCCGAGTAGCTGGGACTACAGGCGCCCACCACAACGCCCGGCTATTTTTCTGTTTTTGCAGTTCGGCCAAGGCCAGGTTTGAACCCACCACCTTTGGTATATGGGGCCGGCGCCCTACTAGATGAGCCAGAGGCGCCGCCCTGCTTAAACATTTTTATGTTATTTCAAGTGCTATTTTAAAACATTTTCAACTATAGCTAGGCGTTGTGGCGGGCACCTGTAGTCCCAGCTCCTTGGGAGGCTGAGGCAAGTGAATTGCTTAAACCTGAGTTGGAGGTTGCTGTGAGCTATGATGCGACAGCACTCTATTGAGGGTGACACAGTGACACTCTGTCTCAAAAAAAAAAAAAAGCCAAAGGGCGGCACCTGTGGCTCATCAAGTAGGGTGCCGACCCCATATACCGAAGGTGGCGGGTTCAAACCCGGCCTTGGCTGAACTTCAAAACAGAAAAATAGCCGGGCGTTGTGGTGGGCGCCTGTAGTCTCAGCTACTCGGGAGGCTGAGGCAAGAGAATCGCCTAAGCCCAGGAGATGGAGGTTGCTGTGAGCTGTGACTCCACAGCACTACCGAGGGCGATAAAGTGAGACTCTGTCTCTACCAAAAAAAAAAAAAAAAACCAAAAAAAAATTTTTTTAACTATTATATCAAATTCAACATCCCATAGATATTATAAAAATAACTTTGATAGTTTTAAAGTATGTTAATGATGGCTCGGCGCCTGTGGCTCAACGGGCTAAGGCGCCAGCCATGTACACCTGAGCTCGCGGCTTCGAATCCAGCCTGGACCCGCCAAACAACAATCTGCAACCAAAAAAAAAATGGCCTGGCGTTGTGGCGGGCGCCTGTAGTCCCAGCTACTTGGGAGGCAGAAGCAGGAGATTCGCTTGAGCCCAGAAATTGGAGGTTGCTGTGAGCTGTGATGCCACAGCATTCTACCCAGGGTGATAGCTTGAGGCTCTGTCTCAAAAAAATGTTAATGATTATTAACTCCATCCTTGTATCTAAAAGAACAGGCTAGAACAGGGGCTCACATCTGTAATCCTAGTATTCTGGGAGGTTGAGGGGGCGTGGATTGCTTCAGCTCAGGAGTTTGAGACCAGCCTGAGCAAGAGTGTGACCCCATCTCTATTAAAAATTGAAAAACTGGCTCAGCGCCTGTGGCTCAATGAGCTAAGGCGCCAGCCACGTACACCTGAGCTGGCGGGTTCGAATCCAGCCCAGCCCGCCAAACAACAATGACGGCTGCAACCAAAAATGGCCAGGCGTTGGGGCGGGCGCCTGTAGTCCCAGCTACTTGGGAGGCGGCGGCAAGAAACTCTCTTGAGCCCAGGAATTGGAGGTTAATGTGAGCTGTTGATGCCACAGCACTCTATCCAGGGTGACAGCTTGAGGCTTTGTCTCAAAAAAAAAAAAAAAAAAAAATTTGAAAAACTAACCAGGCATTGTGGGAGGCACCTGTAGTCCCAGCTACTTGGGAGGCTGACGCAAGAGGATGGCTTGAGCCCAAGAGTTTGAGGTTGCTGTGAGCTACAATGCCAAGGCATTCTTCCCAGGTGAGACTCTGCCTCAAAAAAAAAAAAAAGAAAAAGAAAAAGAAAAATTAGCCCAGACGTGGTGGTGTGTGCTGGTAGTCCAAGTTACTCTGGAGTCTGAGGCAGGAGAATTGCTTGTGCCCAGGCATTTGAGGTTGCAGTGAGCTATGATAATGACACTGCATTCTACCCTGGGCAATAGAGTGAGATCCTGTCTCAATTAAAAAAAAAAAAAAAAAAAAAAAGACAAAAAAATAACTGGTAGTTGGAGAACAGGTTTTATTCTCCCACCCAGCAGGAGGCCTTGGCCTCCTGTGGTCCAGTGCACAGTTTGAGGGGAAGACACTGACCCTGGTTTTTCCTGTTCCCAGGTGGGAAGAGAAGATCCCTCTGGCAAAAACCACCCTGGAGAAGACCTGGCTTTTCCACGAAATTGGCCGCTGCTACTTGGAACTGGACCAGGCATGGCAGGCCCAGGCTTATGGTGAGAAGTCCCAGCAGTGTGCTGAGGAGGAAGGGGACATCGAGTGGCAGCTGAATGCCAGTGTTCTGGTGGCCCAGGCACAAGGTATGGGCTCAGAGATGACCCCTTTACATTTCCCAGCCTTCAGGCCCAGTTGTCACCACAGGTGACAGCTGAGAATACAGTGTGTTGAGTTTACCATCCTGGTGTTTCCCTGCCCCTAAGATGAATTCTGAGAGTTGGGATAAGCCATTCCATTCTGGCCAGCGTGTGGTATGTGCCTATCTACTTAATCCAAAGCCCAGCTGCCCCTGCCTTGAGCTCAGCTGCACACAGCACAGCGTGGAGTCATCCTTAGAACAGTGGCCATGCACTCAGCCAATTCCTCCTGCCCTGGGACTTTTTACACAAGTATTCTTGTTTTGAATCATTATGACGTAGGCATTTTTGTCCTCATTGTAGACATGGGAAAACTGAGGCACTGAGAGGTTCAGCAGATTGGCCAGATTGGATGTTTCTTTCATGAAAGAATATTTTAGAGGGCGGCGCCTGTGGCTCATCGAGTAGGGCGCTGGCCCCATATACCGAGGGTGACGGGTTCAAACCTGGCGTTGGCCGAACTGCAAAACAGAAAAATAGCCAGGCGTTGTGGCGGGCACCTGTAGTCCCAGCTAGTCGGGAGGCTGAAGCAAGAGAATCGCCTAAGCCCAGGACTTGGAGGTTGCTGTGAGCTGTGTGATGCCACGGCACTCCACCAAGGGTGATAAAGTAAGATTCTGTCTCTACAAAAAAAAAAGAACATTTTAGAGTGATAGAAATGTTCTGAAACTGTTTTGTGGTGGCCATTGAACAACTCTATACATTTTCTTTTTTTCCCCTTTATATTCAACACTAGCTTATACTAACACTCTAAATTCTCTAGAAATCATTGACCTTACAAACAGGTCAATTTATAATGTGCAAATTACATTTCAGTAAGTTTGTAAAAAGAAAAACCCAGCGGCTGGGCGTGGTGGTTCACACGTGTAATCCTAGCACTCTGGGAGGCTGAGGCAGGTGGATGGCTTGAGCTCAGGAGTTCCAGACCAGCCTGAGCAGGAGTGAGACTCCATCCCTAAAAAACAGCTGGATGTTGTGGCAGGTGTCCTATAGCCCTAGCTACTCAGGAGACTGAGGCAAGAGCATCGCTTGAGCCCAGGAGTTTGAAGTTGTTGAGCTTTTTTTTTTTTTTTCTGAGACAGAGTCTCACTTATTAACCCTCGGTAGAGTGCCATGGCATCACAGCTCACAGCAACCTCCAACTCCTTGGGCTTAGGCGATTCACTTGCCTCAGTCTCCCAAGTAGCTGGGACTACAGGTGCCCACCACAATGCCCGGCTATTTTTTTGTTGCAGTTTGGCCGGGGCTGGGTTTGAACCCACAACCCTCAGCATACGGGGGCCGGTGCCTTACCCACTGAGCCACAGGTGCCACCCATTGCTGTGAGCTTTGATGCCACGGCACTTTACCAAAGGTGACCAAGTAACACTCTGGCTCAAAAAAAAAAGTAAAAGTCAAAAACTGCTGCAAAGTAAGGAGCAGGCAATAAGAAGGAATAGCTGCAACAAGATTGGTAATACAGGTCAGACAAGGTGACTCATGCCTGTCATCCTAGCACCCTGGGAGGCCAAGGTGGGAGTGTCCCTTGAGCTCAGGAGTTGGAGACCAGCCTGAGCTGGGCATTCTACAAGCTAAGGGGAGATGGGGATTAGCCCTCAGGGATGACGTTATCCAGAGTCCACTCTGATGATTTATCAGGTCTTGAGGGACCCTGGATAACCAGGTCACTCACTGTTGGTCTCAGTTTCCCTGCTCTGGGGTTGCAGAAATCAAATTCAGCAGTCTGAGAGTCACTGAGTAGGTTCTAGAAAGATCATGGTCTACCAGAGCAGAGCTTCAACTCTGCAGAACACAACTCTTGGCTGAGTGACCTTGGTCAAGTGCCACTCTGTGTCTCAGTTTTATCATCTGATTGTAGAGACAATGAGAGTATCTCCCTATAAGACCATTGTGAGAAATAAGGCAGTGCTTAAACGCTTTAGCACTTAGAACAAGAACTGTCATACAGTGAGTGCTCAGTGGCTATTAATTTTTTTTTTTTTTTGTAGAGACTGAGTCTCACTCTATCGCCCCCGGTAGAGTGCTGTGGAGTCACAGCTCACAGCAACCTTCAGCTCTGGGGCTTAGGCGATTTTCTTGCCTCAGTCTCCCAAGTCAGTGGCTATTAATTTTATCCTTTCCCCCCTGTTACCTTGTCAGCTTCCAGTAGGTGTCTTTGACAATGATAAGAAACAGTTACAGTCCTTAGAAAAGCCTATATTTATGACTTAACAAAAAAATAGGTATGGGGTGGCAGCCTGTGGCTCAGTGAGTAGGGCGCTGGCCCCACACACCAAGGGTGGCAGGTTCAAACCTGGCCCCAGCCAAACTGCAACAAAAAATAGCTGGGCATTGTGGCGGGCGCCTGTAGTCCCAGCTACTCGGAAGGCTGAGGCAAGAGAATTGCCTAAGCCCAGAAGTTGGAGGTTGCTGTGAGCTGTGATGCCATAGCACTCTGCTGACAGCAACAAAGTGAGATTCTACCTCTAAAAAAAAAAAAAAAGGTATAAATGTATTGACTTGTGCAGGCACAGAGAGGGGTAAAAAAAGAGAAAATAGCCCCAGAATTGAGATAACTAAGATTACATATTCACTTAAAAGTTAAAAGCACTCCAAGGTGAGAGGATTGCTTGAGGCCAGAAGTTCCAGATCTGAGACCAGCCTCAGCAAGAGCGAGACCCCACCTCTGCAAAAATAGAAAAATTAGCCAAGTATGGTGGCACATAGCTATTCAGGCTGAGGCAGGAGGATCGCTTAAGCCCAAGAGTTTGAGGTTGCTGTGAGCTATGATGATGCCACTGAACTCTAGCTTGGCCCTGTCTCAAAACAAACAAACAAAAAAACAAAACCCAAAATAAAACCAAACAAAGAAAGAGATAACAGTGATATGTGTACTGAGCACTTTCCTTCTTACTTCTGAGGTGAAGCTATATTTTTAATTTTAATTTTTAAAAATATTTTGAAACAGGATTTTACTCTGTTGCCAGGTCTGCAGTACAATGGTGTCATCATAGCTCATTGCAACCTCAAGCTCCTGGGCTTAAGCTATCCTCTTGCCTCAGACTCCCAAGTAGCTGGGCCTATAGGCAGGCACCACTATGCCCAACAAAGTTCTTCTTATTATTTTTTGTAGGGATGGGGTCTTACTGTTGCTGAGGTTGGTCTCAAACTTTGGGGCTCAAGTGTTCCTCCCATGGTAGCCATCCAAAGTGCTTACTCATTACAGGCATGAGTGAAGCTCTTTTAAAGGGCACAGGTCAACCAATCAATCAGTCAATCATTCCAATCCCAGCAGCAGCTGGTGTTTGTGCTAACTGGTTGTGTGAGCTTGGGGTGGGAGTTGGGCTTGAGAGAGCTGAGCTTCCAGCAGCTGGCCTATGGATCACATTCATCCCTCTGTGTTTTGTTTGATCTGCACAGTGTTTTGGAAAAATTTGAAAGACTATTGGAAAAATAGGAATTTCCTCTTCTGTAAAGGAAGAGGAAATTGTAAACTGTAAAGATGGGGCAAGATTTTCTCTTCTGTCCTGGTGACAGACAATGTAAGCACTGGCTCACACTACAGGTCCTCTTCCCTCACTGACCCTGTAAATGGCCAGAAATCTAAGGCTCAGGTTCCTAGGTTTTCGGCCTCAGAGGTGACATGGCCCCAAACTGTGATGGAGCAGCTTTGTGATGCCGCCTGTGGCCTCGGGCTGACTCCAGCTCACTCTAGAGCTAACAGGCACTGGCTAAGGCTGTGCAGACCAGGGGCTCCATTGTGCTACACTCATTGTCACAATCTACTTTTGCTCTGTCTTCTCCATTTGCCTTGCAGTAAAGCTGAGGGACTTTGAGTCAGCTGTGAACAACTTTGAGAAGGCCCTGGAGAGGGCGAAGCTGGTCCATAACAATGAGGCTCAGCAGGCCATTCTCAGTGTGAGCCTTTCTACCCTGCTGGGCCTCGGGTGTAGGGCTGGGGTTTGGGTGGTCAGGCCTCAGCTCCCTCTTGACCTTGGTAGCTGCTCCACAGCCACTTACTCCCCAGCTTCAGGGCATGTGCTGCATGGTGGTGGCTCTGGGGCATTTGCTATTGCCATTAGTCTATGTAGCAACCTGATACACAGGCTTGGCCAGGCGCAGGTGGAGTGGGAACTAGAGGTGGGGAAAC
Source organism: Perodicticus potto (assembly GCA_963574655.1). NCBI lineage: Eukaryota > Metazoa > Chordata > Mammalia > Primates > Lorisidae > Perodicticus > Perodicticus potto. The sequence continues at coordinate 1,272 of CAUYRH010155797.1, read as the reverse complement.
TGAAGTCCCTTTTGAGGGCAGGCCAGGCCTCTTAGCCCATCCCCTTGGTGAGTTTCTGGGTCCCTTCCTCAGCTTGTGGTCTTGCTTAGGGGCTTGGATTGTCTTTTTTGCATTGACTGAAGTCAATAGTGGCTTTAGGCAGAAATTTGTAGACAGACACAAGTCCCAAATACATGCCTAACCATGAGAGAAATGATTTTTGACTTACTCACAGTGTGTATCTCTCATACACTTAGCCTGGATAATTCCAAGTATAGAGTAACTATGGGAAAGGGTCTTCAGAGGAGCCAGAAGGAAACCAAGGCTGGCAGGGTTATCCCAAAGCCTTGCCTTCTGGGATTAGGGCTTGGGTGAGAAAAGGAAAAGGTACCAAACAGGGTTAAGAGCTCACCACTCACTCTACCATCCACAGGCCTTGGACGATGCCAACAAGGGCATCATTGAAGAGCTGAAGAAAACCAACTACAGAGAGCATTTCAAAGAAAAGAAAGACAAAGGTGGGTGGCACCTGTGGCTCAAAGGAGTAGTGTGCGGGGCCCCATATACCAGCCAAAAACTGCAAAAAAAAAAAAAAAAAAGAAAGACAAAGGTGAGTTCCTGGAATTGAGAAGAAGGCAACTTCAATGATTCCCTCTTCTTTCTCTGCCTTCAGGCCTAGCTACACGTCCCAAAAGCTCCCTAGGTCTGGGGGCTTGGCATTGTTCACTATATACTTAGATTTCAGTGCCACCAACAGCCCCTAAATGTCCCTGGGGCAGGAGAGGGAGAGGGTTCAGCTCACCTCAGGCTGTTGGACCTGAGAGCCCACTCATTTATTTCTTCACGTATTTTGCCAAGCACCATTGAGCACTTGTCATTGTGCCAGGAAAGGGTAAGATTCTGGGGAGACAGAGGCCTGTCTGCAGCCCAGGACAAAGCAGGCACTGCCGCAGAGATGGCGAGAGAGCACACAGCAGACACTTCTAAGGAGGAAAGGGAGGCTTTGATGAGGAGGAATCATCTACCTCTGGCACCAAAAGATGCCCAGGAGTTTCCCAGGAGAAAGGTAGAAGGGGTAGGGAATTTCCAGGAGGGAATAGCAGGACCACAGACACACTCTCTGGCAGAACAGCGGCAGCTACACTTTTGGGGTTCTTTTTTTTTTTTTTTTTGAGACAGAGCCTCAAGCTGTCACCCTGGATAGAGTGCTGTGGCATCACAGTTCACAGCAACCTCCAATTCCTGGGCTCAAGCGAGTCTCCTGCCTCTGCCTCCCAAGTAGCTGGGACTACA
>CAUYRH010155795.1:0-106637 GCA_963574655.1 Perodicticus potto | reverse complement strand
CTCAAGAATGGAAGAGAAAGTATCAAATGTACTCAGCCCCACTATGAAACTAATTTATAGCTTTCATATGAAGGCTATGACCCAACTTTAGCACAAGAATATGGGGAAAGGGGCAAGGGAGGGAAGGGGAGGAGGAAGAATGGGTGGGCGAGGGGTAATTGGTGGGACCACAACTACGGTGCATCTTAGAAGGGTACAGGTGAAACTTACTAAATGCAGAATATAAATGTCTTAACACAGTAACTAAGAAAATGCCATGAAGGCTATGTTAACCAGTTTGATGAAAATATTTCAGACTGTATATGAAACCAGCACATTGTACCCCACATTTTGCATTAATGTACACAGCTATGATTTAATAATAAAAAAAAAAAACAACAGAAGCTCATATCCTCATATGGCTAAAACAATGCCAGTTAGCCTAGGGCAGGAGTATCTTTCAGTACCCACTTTGGTGAACACTCAGGTTACTCATCTGCTAACTCTCCCCCAGGCCAGAAGACCAGAGTCATCCTCTCCAGGTTGAATTCAAAACCAGCAGGTCCGGGAGGGCTCCTGAGGGCGGCAGGTGGCTCTCTGCTGCCCCCACGTGGTAATAAGAAGGTACAGGCAGGCTGTGAGCCCAAGAGAAGGTGACCCAGGGAAGGGACTCAGACTCAGGTTCCTTTTTTTTGGAAACAGACTCTCACTTTGTAACCCTTTGGTAGAGTGCCATGGAGTCATAGTTCACAGCAACTTCAAACTCTTCAGTTCCTTCGATTGTCCTGCCTCAGCCTCCCAAGTAGCTGGGACTACTGGCGCCGGCCACAATGCCCAGCTATTTTTAGAGACGAGGTCTCGCTCTGGCTCAGGCTGGTCTCAAACCCGTGAGCTCAGGCAATCCACCTGCCTCGGCCTCCCAAGTACTAGGATTACAGGCGTGAGTCACTCAGGTTCCTTAACAGGAGCACCTGTCCCTTGTTAAAAGACCCGGCTTGGGAGGAGGCACTGGCCTCTTACTCCCACACAGAAGCCCCAGGAAGAACCACACTAGCCTCTTCTGGACTTCCTTCTGAGCTGCTCTTGGACCACAAGGGAAAGGAAGTGCTGACCTGTTTAATGGGGATTGCCCTGCCACTCCCGATACTGTCCATCTTGTTCTCAGCAGCCTTCTTCTCCCGGTCTAGGTCAGTGCCCTTTCGAGACTGAAAGAGAAAAGAAGAGGCATGTTAAAGAGGCCCTGGCTCTGCCAGAGAGAAATACCCACCTGGACTCCCCAGCCCTCCCTCCTTCCTCCCTCCTGGGCAGCTCTAGCAGTGGACCAGGCTGGGGCGGCGGGACGGGAAGGAACTGAGACCACGAGTATTCCAACGGGTTTATTCTTACACACGGCACCATACAGAGCAGCACAGGTCACTGAGCTGGGCCCGCCCCTTACAAAAGAGCAAGGACACGATACCAAGGGTGCGAGGAGCACGCAGCCCAGGGGGCTGGGGCCTAAGAGAAGGGAGGGGGGAGGAGAGGTGGACGGTGGGGCTGAGGGCTGGCTGGAGCACAGGGCACGACAACCGGGGACAGCAAAGTCCAGAAGTGAGCGGGCAGGTAGCCCGTCGGCAGCACAGACACCACACGGCACGTGGTGCCGAGCACATCGGCGTGGCCCGAGGGGCACAGTGGATGGAGAGAGAGAGGAGAGAGGCCAGAAGAGGCCCTGCGCCCTGTCAAGCTCCTGGGGCAGAGTCCACCCGAATGCGGATCCTAGGAAATAGGGGGAGGCCAGAAAGAGGGGGCAAGGCAAGCGCGGTGGCGGCGGCGGCTTCCGGAGCAGGAGCAGGAACGGCAGAAGTCCATGCAGGAAGGAGCAGAGGAGGGAGGGGCAGGAAAGCTCCCCCCAGGAGCAGCTGGGCTGGGCAGGCTTGGGCTCCCCAGCCCCTGTGGGCCTCGTCGCGCTGGCCAGCGCCGGGTGTGGGGCCGAGCTCCCTTCTTCTCCATGCAGCGAGCCTGGCGCAGCATCCAGCCGGGCCTGGTCCCCCGGTAGCCCCCAGCGCGGGCTCCAGCGTTCCTAGCCTTCCCTGGGGGTGGGGTTAGTTACAAAGGTTCCCGTGGGTCTCTGGAGCGGGGAGCTCAGCGGCCGCTTCTCATCTGAGAGCAGTCCCAGGGCCCGGCCCGCCTCCGGCCCCGCACAGGGGGAATGTCCAGAGGTGCTGTGTGTCACCACCTGGTCTTCTAATTTGGAAGGAGTTGGAAAGGCCTTTTTGTTGATGAAAAGTTGGAAACAGTGGCACATATCTGCAAATATCGAAAGAATAAAGATTTTGGCAAGTTATACTTAAGCCCCGCACAAGTTGGTCAGCACTGGTGAGGGCAGAGACCCAGGCACCTGGGGAGCGGCGGCAGCGGGATGAAGAGGAGGATGAGGAGGATGAGGAGGAGAGGCGGCGGCGGCTGCACCTGCTGGGCAGATGCAGGCCCAGCAGTCATCTCAGTAGGGAACATTTGCCACTCAGCAGCCCAGGCCCTGTCTCTCCTGTTCTCCCAGGCTGTCAGGAGCTAAGGGCACAGCAAGTGGACAAAGGGCCACAACTGCAGTGTGGGAGGAAGTACAGCCAAAGGGAGCAGGGAGAACTGGGCAAAGAGAGGCCAGAGAGTGAATTGCTGCCCAGCAGCTCCATAGGCAGCAGCTGCCCCCTGGTCCCCTCCTGGGCTCCACAGCCCCAACTGCCATAGCCCTCTGTCCTTTCAGCCCAGGGAGGAGGAAGGTGGATGTGACCGCTGCCACCGGGTCCCCAACAGAAGAGCTGGTTGGGGGAAATGGGGTGCAGCCCACCCCAGCCAGTCTATAAGCCAAGAGGCCCCCAACCACCAGAGGACCCCAGGGGGCCCAGAGAGGCACCTCCCCCACACAGATGTGAACAGGGGCAAGAGTGGCAACAAAATGAGTGCATGAAGTGACAGAGGAGACCAGGGGCATCACAATCATGTCCGGTGGGGGTGGGGGTCATCAGAGCAGGTAGGACACAAGGGCTCACCCTGGAGCAGGTGTGACTGCTAGTGAGGATGATGAAGGAGAAGAAGGGTGACCCCAACAGCAATGATGAAGGGAGGTCCCAAGATACACCCATAGAAACGGACATGCCTGAGGCCACCTCGGGGACAATGGTGCAAGTGAGGTCACCACAGAAACAATGGAAAGAAAAAATAAGGTGCCACTGTGAAGATGGAGAGAATGGACAGGCCTGCAGGGAAAGTCGTGCCGTGAGCTCACAGAGCAAGGATGACGAGGGAGGCAGCACAGGCGGGCAGGCAGCGAGAGCACAGGATGACAGGGCACAGGCACCGTGGCGAGGAGGCCATGGAGCTGGGTGCAGGCGGGTGGAGGGGGGACAGGGTGCCCTGAGGAGCTAGCCAGCAGGGGTGGAGGGTTAAGAATGGAACTGAGGCAGCAAATGACTGAGGCGCATGTCAGGGAGCAGGGTGCCCGGGCACTGCGGTGGTCACCGTGAGCACAGGCACCCAAAGACTCCATAGCAGCAGTGGCAGCAGCAGCACGAGCACAAGCAGGTGGCCACCAAGACTCTGTGTGTCCCAAGGAGCGTGAACAGAAACACGAAGCCGTGAGCCTGGGCAGGTCAGTGGGGAGCAAGTGCTGTGCACTGCAGTAGCTGTCTGCAGCAGCAGGGCTGGGCAGCATGGGCAGCGGAGAGAACACCTGGCAGGCTCAGGGCGGGGCAGAGGCGAGAATGAACGAGCACAGCCTGGGCGCACTGGCTTTGCCTAGGCAGGGTCCTGAGAGTCTGGCCTGCCTGGGTGAACTCAGGCCCAGGCTGACAGCCAAGCCCTGCTCTCAGAAAGAAACCCATGGAGTGAGTGACGCAAAGGGCAGGTGCTCTGGTGACAATCCACATAGGCGGCTCACCCACCTTCGTCTGGCCCAAGATGCCTGGAACAGTCCAGCCCCAGCCCAGCTAGAGGGTTAGAGTTTGAGTGGGCATCATATATCAGAACAGAGAGTGGAGAGACAGTAGGTGCAAAGGACCGCTATGGCTGAGGAGCTGGCCCTCAGCAGGGAGGGCACGTCAGACCCAGCAGGGGGTATGAGGTTTGTGGAGAGGGTCAAGTGAGTAGCTCACAAGGAGACAGGACAAACCTGAGAGGGAGGAACGAGGCAGCGTGGTGAAGCCCAGGAAAAGATGGCTAAGCCTTTGTTAAACCAATCACAGCGATGGGTGGGAAGCATGAATTTTCCCCTCGGCAGTGGGGTAACGGAAAAAGAGCCGGAAGGCAGACTGGGAGGCCTGGGCTCTGACTCTAGCTCGGCCAGCTAACCCTCTGTGTCGCCTTGGGCAAACAGCCTTCTGGCCGCCGGTTCATTAGCTGTTGAATCAAAGGGGGTCAGGGGAGTTAGGCCAGATAAGTCCAAAGATCCCGTCAAGCTGACACAGACATCCTAAGGGGCCTAGGAGAGAGGGAGGCCGCAGGAGGTGGATGACTGCAGCAAGGGCGGGGAGGCCCATGGGGGACATGAGAGTGGCAATGGGGAGCCCCTTTGTGGGCTCACAGGACCAGTCTGGAAGATTCTGGGGGTACCAGTAAGGAGCCTCTGGAAGCCATGAGTGTCTGTGTGTGCGAGAGAGGCTGCAGGTGGCATCGTCCTGACTGGGGCTGCCCACGCCCCGCCTGGCCAGGAGCTAGGCGCTCCACCCTGCTGGTTCCATGAAGGCAGCGGGGCGGGGAGGAGGGCAGGTCACGTACCGTGAAGATGTTGGAGCGCCGCTTGGACTGCTTGCGGATGGGTGTGGGGGTGGAGGAGGCAGCGATGGTCTCGATGCGCAGCTCCCGCTGGCTGATGCTTGGGGTGGAGGGGACAGAGGATGAGTAGTCGCTGAAGGCGCTGCTGCCGCCATTCGTGGCCTAAGGACAGAGAGGGCTGCTGAGGGCGGCTCTGGGGGGTATAGGTGGACGCCAGGGCATGGGTTATAGTGATTTGGGAGGGAGGGGCTGCCAGCTCCAACAAGTGGTAATGGGGAAAGCAGCATAGCCTGGAGGCCAGCATGATCCAGCTGTCACCATGGTAGAGATGCCCCACTAGGCACCTTTGTTTTGGGGCCCCAAAAGGGGTGCTTCTACGACAACCAGGGAGCTAAATCAGGAGGCACAGGCTAACAGACATCAGTGACAATGCCTGAAAGTGAATGAATTGTGCAAACCTGGCTGGCAGGTGGTCTAAAAGGAGCTAGCAGGTAGCCCTAGATGAACTCTAAAGTCAGTGGCATATGTCAGGGGTGCAGGGGGGCAAGAGGTGGGTGCTGGGGCCCGAGAAAGGGCTTAGGGTGCTGGAGGAGGCTGAGATTTGCTTTTAGCATGTGTGTGACAGGTGCAGGGTTCTGGGACAGCTGAGACAGAGCAGAACAGAGCTCAGACCACCAGTCAGAATAAGCTACAGATAAGGAACAGAGGGAAAGGAGGAGAAAGACAAAAGCCATCACAGGATGGAGACAGAGCATGGCAGTGTCTGTGCAGGAAACACACACACTAAAACCTGGAGGCCTGAGCCCACTGCCCTCACCAGAGCAGATGACCTATGGGTCATCTGTCCTGTACCCTAACCAGCACAAAAGAGGCACACTACCCAGACGACTGCCTCTCACAACCCATGCCCACGAGACAGGGCCACCAACCCTGAACTCTGTAAGCGCAGGACTTGGCTGCTCAAAGTCAATGAAGAAAGACCTGCCCCTCCTTTACCTATGTGGGACGCTGCCACCTTTTCGTAAGACCTAAAGGGTAGGGTCTCTATAAAGCAACAGGCTGTCATCAGAAAGCTGGCTGCATCCAGGAAGGCCTTGAAAAGATGATGGGCGACTGGCAGAAGGCACAGTGGCCACTGGTGTAACCACCCCATCTATGGATGGCCCAAGGCTGTCAGCAGCAGGATGGGAATGCCACTGTGACCAGGCGATGGAGTATACAAGGGCCATAAACTAATCTGGCAATAGGCCTAGGTATAGACCCGTGTCCCAGGCGCATTATGGGGGGCACACTAGCAGGACCTGGCGCGGAAGCTGCACTACCCCCACCCACCAGCCCTGAAATGCCACATGGCACCCAGAGCCATTCATCCTCTTAGGACAAGAGCTGCCCTCCTAAAACACACACTCCCAGAGGACTGCAGGCAGATCCTGTCCTTAGTGGGCACAAGGCTGTCAGCTGCTACTTCCGCTCCCATGGAGGACAGCACTGCAGGCTGCAGGCGAGAGGAGAAGGCACCCACCCACAAGAGGTGAGGGGTTCAGGCCTACGTATGCTTCCCAGGCTCTCTCGGGGCCAGTGCAGAGCAGGGCCAAAGGAACTTTCTCTCCTCCCTGTGCTTGCTGGGCATGGCTTCAACGGAAAGCAGCCTGAGACAACTCTGAGGATTAACAATGGTGAACATCTGTGTCATCTCTGCTCAAGTGGTTGGGGTGAGAATGGTGGAGAACAGGAAGCCATAGCAGGAAGGGGAAGCACCACAGGGCAGTTGAGGCCAAGGCTATCATGCAGGCTAAGTGGAATTCGAGCCAGTGTTTTCAAACCATGTGCAAGGCTGGGAGGCCAGAGGAAAGCGGGCAGGTGTGACGAGGCGGCAGCAGAGGTGGTGGGATACACATAGGTGAGATGCACAAGTGAGGACGGTGGGGCGGGTGGCTGACCACACCTGGTTGATATGCACGGCCGGGATGGAGGCGGCGGACACTGCCGAGTGGCTGGGCGAGTTTGGCAGTGACTTGCAGGGCCCGATGGCCAGCTGCTGCTTCTTCCGCAAGGCCACTACCTTCTGGGCCACTGCAGGGGACAGCAGAGTCAATTAGACCCACTAGGGAGAAGGGAAAAGTCCAGCTTAGCGCCTCCCCCCAAAACATACCGCCCTGCCCGCTGGGAGTCTTCCTACAGCCCCTCTGGGGCCCTGGCCCACTAGCATCTGCCGCCCCGCGCCCGAGTTACCGTCCTGGAAGACGCGCTCCACATTGAGCCCATAGGTGGCGCACGTCTCGTAGTAGGTGCAGCGCTTCAAGTCTGTGGAGAGCTTGCGGGCCCTGCTGTCATCAATGACCCGAGGGTTGGCAGCACTGATGGCGTCTGTTGGAGGCAGAAGGGTGGGATTCACTCACCTTTCTGAGCACCTGGGGCAGGGAAGGGAGGGGGCTCTTTGGCCCCAGGGTGGGTAGGCAAAGGGCCCATGAGTGGGACACAGCCCTGAGAACACAGGTGCCTGGGCCTCATTCCAACCCTGACATGCTTCCGTGCGTACAAACGAGCAACCCCTTTGTCTCTGAGTCTCTGCTTATTCATCTCAAAAAATATGGACACAAAAGTTACGTGACCTGCAAGACTCAGCTGGGGAAGAGCAAGGTTAAGGTCTCTGGTTACCAGTAAGGCAAGAGGGGCTGTGATCTCATCAGCCCCGGGAAAAGAGTAGGAGCTTGGGGCTTTCTCATATCTGGACACCCCTGCTGGGGCCTCCCACCCCCTGCTGCTCCTGCAGGGCCCCGCCTCACCCTGTGTGCCCACCAGCACCATGGGCACCTCGCTGGCGTTGCGGAAGCTGCAGAGCCGCAGGAAGTAGTTGTACACCGTCTGGAAGCTGATTTCATCCTCCAGGCTGAACACAAACACCACTGCATCCACCCAGGCAGCAAACTAGGGGAGACCAAGCACAATTAGCACCCTCACCTGGGCCTCAGCAAACTCCCACACCAAGCAGGTAGACCCCTTTCCCTAGACACGCAACCTTGCCCAGTCCTGGTCCTTGACTTGAGAAAGGGCTCCAGGCACAGGGGTCAACCCAAGGCCATGGGGCAGGAGCATCACCTGGAGCTCAGGGGGGCCTCCTTCATCTCGGATCAGCAGCAGGTAGCTCTGGCCATCCACCACAATCTCCTTCTTAAACCGGCCCCCTAGGACAGAGCGCACGGTCAGCACCAAAATGAGAAGAGCCCAAGGAGGCCAACAGAGAAGGAATCTATACAGAGAGGAGGGCTGAGAAGGATGGGGGCTGGAGGCCCCTACCCTGACCCCATGGAGGGGCAGGAAGCAAAAAGCCAGCTTCCAAGCCCTGGCTGGACCTGTGACCCTCACCTTCAGGGGACTCCTCCTGGACATAGGTCCCCGTCAGATAGCGGTGCACCAAGGCTGACTTCCCACTAGACAGGTTCCCCACTATGCCCTGCAGGAGAAGAGGGGGTGAGTGGCAGTCAGCAGAGAGGATGGAGAAGACTGGACAGAGAAGGCAAAAAAAGAGCAGGAAGGAGAAAGACCAAGGCTGAAGGGGTAGGAGAGAGGGAATAGGAAAGACGCTGAGGAGAAGGGGGAGGTCACAGGAAAAGCAAGGCCCAGGCCCAGCTCCCAGCCTTGCCCACCAGCACCCTCCAAGGGCCTCACTCACCACTTTAAGCTCTGGCACTGAGCGGCTCAGCGTCCACTCCTGGCTGTTCACAAACGAGTCTGTGGGAGACAGAGCCACCCCATCAGGACAAAGGTGGCATACACACCTGTCCTAATCACTGCTGCCAGTGTCACCTAGGATGCCCCTCTCTAGGCCATAGGGAGAGGACAGCACCTTCCTCGAGGAAACGCCAACCCTCACCCGTAGTTTCCCAGAAAACACTGGAAGGTTCTTTCCAAGTGAACAGAGTAAGGACGGTCTCCAGGGCAGGACTCTGAAGGCTGAGGGCTCAATCCACCTAGATGTGAACCTGCATCTCTCCTCCTCCCACTCCAGCAGGTGAGCACCCCACATCCAGCCTGGGGCCCCGGGGCCCAGGTACCAGACCCAGGTTAAAGGCCACTCCAACAGGTCTCAGACCTGCCTCAAGGGTTGGGCACCTGCCAGGGGGGCAGCCCAGACTCCTGCAAGTAGGAACAGCTCACCCTTGGCAGGGTGGGGCCACCCACTGCATTCCTGAGTCAGGGTGAAGAGGGAGGAGCCTCACCTGGCCCTGTTCTGCCAGGGGCAGGTTGAACCAGGAGCCATCTGCCCCACCCTGTCCAGCCCTCTGCCCTCCTCCTCACGCTCCTCCTTAGAGAGGAGGATGCCACCTCTGTCCCCTAGAGACGCATCTCCTGGGCTCCCTCCCCTTCAGTCCAGTCTTAGCCCTTGACTCGGGCAGTGTCCCTTGAAAGGGAAGCCTCAGGCTGCCCAAGCCCGCCCACAGCCAGCCTCCAACCTCCAGGTTCCCACACACAACCTTGGACCAGCCTCTCCAGCTGGGCAGCACTGGTGTCCCCTCCTAGGCTTCCCGAGGTTGCCTCAAAGACCAGGTCTGCAAGCAGTCCCTAAACCCACCCGCAGAGGCAGCTAGAGGGGAGAGCTCAACCTCATTCTGGGAACTAGAAAAAACTCAGGCTGGCTAGAACCCGCGACTGTGGTTAAGTCCGCCTCCTCTCCTGGACCAAAATTCTGCATCTGCCAAACAGGAGGGCCAGTTCCGAACCTGGGCCCTTCCTATTCCAGGATGCTATGGGCAATGCTATAACATGCAGTGCTCTGCAATCCTCTGCCATTGCCACCTCCTCTGGACACTGCCAGTGACCCAGACACCGTGCTGCTTGCACTTGGGCCGGGCCCAGCTAGCCTCTGCCGGCGCCGCACTGAACCACGCAGGTAGGTACCTACTGATTCTCACACAAGCTCTGGGTGCGCGCTGCCATTCCCCTTACCAATCGGCGCGTCCAGGAGCCCAGGGGCCGCGGCTGCCCGGCGGCTCCACAGCGGCGCGGCGGGCTCGGGCTCTGGCTCCCTCCGGCGGAAGCGGCTGGTGAGCAACTTCCAGAGGCCGGCGGCGGCGCGGGGGCGGCCTGGCTCCGGCGCAGCGCGCGGAGCCTCGGCGCCCAGCAGGTCGCGGCGGCTGGGGAAGGCGCCCAGGGAGCTGGCGTCGCCGTCGCTACGCGTGCGCGCGCGGGGCGGCCGGGCCAGCAGCCCCGACTCGGAGCGCCGGATCTCCTGGCCGCGGCGCAGGCGGAAGCTGAAGCTCTTCTTGAGCGCAGACAAGCCGCGCCGCGGGCCCTCGGCTGCGCGCCCGCCGCCGCCGCCGCCGCCGCGAAACACCTGCCAGCGCTGGCTGCTCCACAGCGACGCGCCACGCAGAAAGCCCGCGCTGCCCGCACGGCCCAGTCCCGCACCCGCGCCCGGCGCCTCGGCCGCCGCCAACTCCAGGCGGTTCACCTCTAGGAACGTCATGCTGGTGGGCCGCGGCCGCGGCGCCGGGTCCCCTCGGCTGCGGCTACGCCGGGTCGGCACGGGGCTGGGCGCCGGCGAACCGGGCTGCCCCGACGACGCCAGGTCCCGGCGGCGGAGGCGTGGGCGAAGGAGGCCGAGCAGCAGGCCACGGGCGCCGGCAGGCGGCGGCCCGGGGCCACCCGAGCATAAGCTCCGCGGCCGCGCCGGCTGCTCCCGCGCGGCGCACAGGGCGGCCTGCAGGGCGGCGGCAGCGCGACCGGCGGGGGCGCCGTGCAGGTCCAGCGAGTCGCAGACACTGAGGGCGCGGCGGCAGGCGGCGGGCCGCTCCCCGCTGCAGCTGTCCACCTGCGGCCAGCCCCGCTCCATGCTCAGGGCCTGCGGGCAAGGGCCAGGCCCATGGCGAGGGTCGCGGGGCTGGGCCCGGGCCGGGGCCGCGGCCGGGGCGCACAGACCTCCGGCCTCCGGGCTCCTGGAGTTGGCCGACCGAGTCCCTCAACTCCTCCACCTCGAAGCCGGCAAGCCCAGACCTGGAGAGGACGGGAGCCAACCCCGCCAGGAGAGGCGGCAAGTCTGGCCTGGAACACCCGGGAACGGTGGCGCACGGGAGCCGACCTGCTGGGGCAGCCCCTGGGAGCCCTCAGAAAACAGGAAATTCCAGCCCAGAGCTCCTCCTAGGACTGGGCAGGTAAGAAGAAGAGCTGTCATTAAGAGCAGGCGAAGTAAATAACAGTCCTGAGTACACCACACGCTGGGGCCCGTTTTGGAGAAAAGTGGGCCATTTTCTCCTCCAATGGAAAAAGGGCCAACAACACGGAGGACCAGAATTATTAAAAGCCTAAATTGGGAGTCAGGAGACAAGTCTTAAGCCTTCTCTGGGCCCCAGTCTCATCTGTAAAATAAGGACTTGAATGAGATGTTCTGAGGTTTAGATTTGCTGGATGCTAAGTCAGCTTCTGCTGATGACTGGGGCTGTCCCCAGAGACTGTAAAATCCAGAAGATACCCATCACTTTGAACTGGGTTAAGTATCCTGTCTAACAGCAGCAGAAAACTCAAAAAGTTAATTGTGCCCAGACCAGGGTTCTGGCCCTGAAGTCTCTGGTTCCAAGCTACTGGTGGGTGTTACCTCTCTTCCAGATGATTGCCCAGGAGTGGTAGACTGCAGTTCTGGCTGGAGCCTGATGCTTTTGGTAAATGAAAACACTCTTCTCCCTGCTCTGGGGAGTGTGGGCTGCAGGGCTCACCCAGAACTCATGGTGGGGGAGCAAGGACTTCCCTTGCTGTGACTTAGGCTACATTGTAATCATCAGTCCTCTCCAGAGGCCAGTGTGGCCAGTGTTCATACTCCACAAAGTAAGAAATCACCAGAACTTCCTCAGTACCTCCCACAGACCAGAAGTAACCAGTTTAGGCAGTGAGTGGCAAGGGAGAGGGGCTCCTGTTTGTTTCCTTCAGAGAGATGATACTCCCAGGTTTCCTCCCTTCCCAGTCTAGCCCAACTCCCAGGTTTCTGTGTCAGTGTTAGAATTCCATGGTCCTGGTCAGAGCCCAGGAGGAGATAAAAGTGGTACATTCCTGTGGGGCTGGGGGAATGCCTAAGGCAGGCAGGGCCTCTCCTTCCTAGGCTCCCTGCAGAAACGAGCATGGGAAACTCCCAAGTTCCGGGCTGGATCTCTCAGGCCTGGAGAGGCCCTGGAGTGATTCTGTATTTTCATGGGACTATTAACAGTGGGGAAGATGGCTGCTTCCTCTCCAGGACATGTATAATAGACCCCCCCCCCAATAATAGATGGTTCAGCAGTACAGCCCTTCCCAGGATCCACATGGAGACAAGAACAAGTGCAGGAATTCTGACTCACATTTCCTAATGTCCTAGAGGTAGAGATCTTTTTGCCTTGACTTCTCTATCTGTGTATCTGCCCCCTCACAAATGAAGGGAATGGCCCTTCCTAGGCCATCACAAGCCGATTAAAATGCAAGCACAGAACAGCAGCTACAGATGCTGGTCTGTGGATGCTGAGTGGGGGATGAGGGACAAGGTGCCCAAAACGGGGATGGGATGCTCCAGAACCCAGCTGGTTCTCAGTGGGAAAAAAGGATGGACGAGAAAGGGAGAAAGCCCCAGCTCTATCTACGCTGTGCAGACAGACACACACATATAACACAGGTCTCAGGGAAGGCAAGCAGCAATGTCCAGTCCCCTAAAGAACATCTTACATTCTCAGAGGACACAAAGGCTCCCAGGTCCCACTGCACCTACAGAAATCAGCTTGAGTCAATTCCCAAACCTAGAATATCTTCCTCTTCCTCACCCAACTGCATCCTCCTTCCTGCCCCTTTTCCCCAGAAACTTTTCCTGACCCAGAGAAACTAGACAGAGAAGGGTACCTGTTCCCACATACACATCTCAGAACATCAACCCAAAGGCCCCAGAGGACAGCTGCAAGCATGCACCACTTTTCCTCACTGGATCAGCCCTGGGTCAGGGATAAGGTCTCTGTTCTCATAAGATTGTGCATCAAAGATGTGTGGCCAATATAGCTGTCAATACAGCCATTACTTGCTGGGCCCAAGCTGGGACATACAGACCACACAGGATCCCACATCAGTTCTCTGTTTCTTAAGTCCATCAGAAGCTCCAGGCTGAATTTTCCTCTTAGGGCTAGAGGCTCCATGGAAATTTCTGGGGACTAACAATGAAATCCCTCACAGATGCCCACAGTGTGGGTGAACACAGCTTCCATGGAGGCAATGCATGCCAAAGATGAGCACCAAACCACCCCTGCTGCTCTAAGGGCTTGGAAGTCAGGAGAAAGAGCTTCCCTAGCTATGCCTGATAGCAGCCAAGCTGAAAAGCCACTGAAGCTGGCCTGTGCCTCAGTTGCCCTGCCCATGTGAGCACAGTGTGTCTAGAGCCAGGGGGCCGGGGTGGGGTAGGGAAAACCCACTGGGCAATGTGCGATATGACACTGCCCAGAAAGTGGGCTGGACTGAGGATAAGGAAAGGGCAGCTCTGGAGCCAGAACCTGCAGGCCCTTGTACCTATTTTCTACCCAAGTGTTTGCTGGCCATGCTGGCCAAACCATTGATAAGACTTAGGCTGCGACTCACCCAACCCACAGGAAATGGTGGCTGTCCTTCTTCTCAGAGACCAGAAAGGACTAGCTTTCTTCTGAAGGCCCAAGGTTGTGACTGGCTCCCTAGGGAAAGGCTTCTGGCTTCTTCCAGCACCAGGTTTGACCTAAGAACCACACCAGCCCTCCAGGAACTTTTAGGTTCTTTCTGCCCACAAGGTGGCAGTAAAACATCTCCCTGTGCTGAAGCCCGCTGCGCGGGGAACAGAGTCTAGCAGGATGACTCCTGGGCAGCCACTTGGGCTGCCCTGAGCTGGGGAGGTAGTGAGGGAGGTAGGGGATGGAAGAAGAGGCACAACAGTCTTTAGGCTGCCTGCCCCATTGCCCCACCATTCTGGCTGGCAGGCTGCAGGCTGCATCCACCTCACAATTTTGGGCGGTTGTCCACTCAAGCCAGTCAAGCTGCTGTGTGGCAGCCACTGACCTCTACATTCTGCCCCCCAGTGCTGTCCTCCAGGTCCCCCACCTTACAAACAGCGCAGCAGCTACTCCAGAGCTGCTCAGGCCACAAGTCTAGTACAGTCTCTCCTTCCCACTTTCTCTGGATCCCATCCTGGGGGCTCCTCCTTGCCAGACCCCTCCCCACTGAGCCCACTGCCACCAGGAGGCACGGTGAAGTTACACAGCTCTTAAGCTGGACTGTGTGTTAAGTTTTGAAGGGAAATACCATTATTAAAAATATTAATATTAAAAATACATATATATTAATATTTAGGCTCAGCACCTGTGGCTCAAGCAGCTAAGGTGCCAGCCACATACACCTGAGCTGGCGGGTTCGAATCCAGGCCAGGCCTGCCAAACAACAATGACGGCTACAACCAAAAATAGCCAGGCGTTGTGGCAGGCGCCTGTAGTCCCAGCTACTTGGGAGGCGGAGACAGGAGAATCGGTTGAGCCCAAGAGTTGGAGGTTGCTGTGAGCTGTGATGCCATGGCATTCTACCCAGGGTGACAGCTTGAGGGTCTGTCTCAAAAAAAAATAATATTTAAAAATGTATGAAATGGGCTCGGCACCTGTGGCTCAAGGGGCTAAGGTGCCAGGCACGTACACCTGAGCTAGTGGGTTCAAATCCAGCCCAGGCTCGCCAAACAATGATGGCTGCAACCAAAAAATAGCCAGGCATTGTGGCGAGTGTCTGTAGTCCCAGCTATTTGGGAGGCGAAGGCAGGAGAATCGCTTGAGCCTAGGAGTTGGAGGTTGCTGTGAGCTGTGATTTATGGCACCTTGCCCAAGGCGACAGATTGAGGCTCTGTCTCAAAAAAAAAGGTATGAAATGCAGGGGAGGGGTCAAAATCATGAGGAAAGAGTATAGTGCAATCAGGGACATGTAATACTGCACATTGCTTGTTGTTGTTGTTGTTTGAGATAGAGTCTTGCTTTGTTGCCCAGGATGGAGTGCAGTCATCATAGCTCACTGTAGCCTTGAACCCCCTAGCTCAAGGGATCCTTGCAACTCAGCCTCCTGAGTAGCTAGGACAACAGGTGCCCACCACAATGCCTGGCTAATTTTTTTTTTTGCCTTTTGTAGAGACAGTCTCAGGTCAGTCTAGGGTCTTGCTCTTGTTAGGCTGGCTGGTCTCAAACTCCTGGCCTCAAGCAATCTTTATACCTCTGCCTCTAGAACTACTGGTATTATAGACCTGAACCACTCCCCCCAGCCATACTTCACAGTCTGGGTCCTGAACCCCCTAAGTACCAAGGTGAGGCATGCAGGCTCCTGTCCCACCCCTCAGGCCATGGGAAGAATAGAAATAGTGTGAAAATGTACAGGGTACCTGGTGCAGGGCCAGCCCTCAGGGTGGAATGGTACATACCTGTACCCTTTCCCCTGCAGAGAAGAGCTGCTGGAAAGCAAGCTTTGAAAAGTCCAGCCAGATGAGGCATGGCTGAGCCACAGGCCCCCGAAGCTGCTGTTGCTCATCAGAGCAGAAGGGCTGTCCAGGCACTCTCAGGGTCTTAAAATGTGGGCAGATGGGACAAGGTCAGGAGGCCTGATGGGGGACATTCTTTGAGAGGGCCCTTGTCTTGTCCACTAATGTGCCCAGCACAGTTAGCGGAACAAAAGGAAAACAAACTGCTGTCAGGTAGCTGACTTGGTGCAAAGAGGCCATTTCCAGGCTGGGATGACTCTGCCCCCATGAGGGTGGTCTGGGATCCTCAGAGTCCAGGACCCTGCGGCTCTCTCTTCCCACTCTCCCCCTCTGCCCCTTCTCTCCCTCAGCTTTTCCCTGGAGGGGATGGGGGGGAGGCAAGGTCACTAGAGAGCTCTCAGATACCCTGAACTTGGGCCCTTGGTGGATTCCAGGGATATTAGGCAGTTTTTGTGCCAGTCCTGACTGTCAACCCCTAAAGCCAGCCCTATTACCTGTAGGTGGGGTGGGGCAGAGGCTTTTGTCTGCTTGCCCCATCTCACTTTAGTAAGTGCTCACTCAGAAAATAATGTTAAATAAAGCTTGGAAACCCAAGCACCGGTCTGGGAATCTGGAGTCCTGGCACTTGTTCAGGCTCTGCCACCATGAGTGAAAACTCTGCTTCTTCCAGCCTAATGTTGCTTCTAAAATATGTTCAATTAATAGCTGGGCGTAGTGGCGGGCGCCTGTAGTCCCAGCTACTCGGGAGGCTGAGGCAAAAGAATCACTTAAGCCCAGGAGTTGGAGGTTGCTGTGACACCACGGCACTCTACCGAGGGCGATAAAGTGAGACTCTGTCTCTACCAAAAAAAAAATGTTCAGTTTACGAGATCTTCATTCCTTATCAAAGTACTAGCACTTTCACTTAGGTTCATCATATTTTTTATAGAAGTAAAATTGTTTTTTAATTTTCTAAATTTTTAAGTTTTTAATTTTTCAGTAGAAGATGGGGTCTTGCTATGTTGCTGAGGCTAGTCCCAAACTCCTGACCTCAAGCAATCCTCCCATCTCAGCTTCCCAAAGTGCTGATATTACAGGTGTGAGCCACTGTACCCAGCCAATAGTAAAATATTTTACTTTTGGGGAAAATGCAATAGAGTATACAAATAACTGCACTAATTTTGCAGCACTCACACAAACTGTAGACCAGGCGTCCTCAAACTTTTTAAACAGGGGGCCAATTCACTGTCCCTCAGACCACTGGAGGGCCAGACTATAGTTAAAAAAAAAAAACTATGAACAAACTCCTATGCATACTGCACATATCTTATTTTGAAGTAAAAAACAAAACGGGAACAAATACAATTCACGCCAACTCATGTGGCCCGCAGGCCGTAGTTTGAGGACCCCTGCGTAGACACTGAGTGGCTAAGAGCACAGGCGCAGATGGTAAGTTCAGGATCTCAGGGCAGGGGACTGCAAGGCACAGGCACACGATGGAAGAACCAGGTGGGCTGAGAGTCTAGTGGACAAAAGTTTAGAAGCTCCTGGATTCTTATGACAGATGTTACAACAGCAGGGCACGTGTGGGAGGCCACCTTCTGTTTGGGCCCAGTTCCGCTCACCCCAGCCAACTCTTGGGTGCTGCCCCCACCACACCCAGGGGGCTCCTTCCAACACTCACAGCATGTCTTGCCTCTGCCCTACCTGCTCACGCTTCATCTGCCTCCTGTCGTGCAGGAGCTGGGTCCCCAGGCTCCCTGAGGTGAGCATGTAGAGCTGGCTGGGGCCCTTAAGAGCACCTGAGTCACTGTGGGTGCACAGACTCCTGAGACAACAGGTAGGACACCACTGGTCACCTGTTAACAGCAGCAACTTATAGTGGTCCCCACTCTGGGCATTTTATACATGTTAACCCCCATTTAGTCCCCACAATAGCTCTTTGAGAAAGGTACAATTAACCTCCCCATTCTACAGATAAGGAATCAGAGTCACAGAGGCGAGGGACTTGCTGAAGGTCACCAACCAGCAGGTGATTTCAACTCAGGCCATTGGCTGGCCAGCTGGAGCCTGTGGCATCCCCAGTGCTGGCCACTGTCACTGTGGCCTGTAAGACCCAGGTTGTGGTACCAACCAAAACCCAAAGCTTGCCTTGGTCAGAGCTAATCTCCGAGGTGGTGCCCCCCACCTTCCATCCATTCCTGTCCTGGTACCAACATCTGGCTGGCCCAGCCTTGGCCTTCCTAACAGGGCCTTTACTTCCAGAAGATCTCTTCTTGAGGTCTTTCCTCACCGACCTTCCAAAAAATTCCTGCCCTCATTTCCCCTTCACCCAGCCCTGGACCACATTAAGTACGAAGGACTCACAGGGGCTTCCACAGATCCCCACCAGAAGAAAGTGGTACATGGCCCAGAAGCTAACCTGGAACGCTTACTTCTAGCAGGCAAATGTTCGTGCCATGCAAGCATGTGGGCAGATCACACCCAAACCAGGCTGCCTTGTGGTCAGAGAAAGGACCCAAGGAAATGCAGATGGTCCTCCTGAATCAAAGCTTCCCAGGGCCCTGGAGATCCTGAGCAGAGCACAGGGACATCTGATGAATGAATTCCCCTCTCAAAGTGCCCCTCCCTGGCAGGTTGTCTTCTAACAGGGCCCCAGCGGGCAACCCCCACCCACACCCAGATGGTGGCTGCCAGAGCACTGCCTGGCCCAGGTGCCCAGCCTTACACTCAAGGGAGGGGCATGGGCCACCCCCAGTGCTGCAAGTTTCAGCCAGTTTATCTGAATACTTTTCCTGTCAAACACCCACCGTGTGTCCCCAGTCAACCCAGTTCTCCTGCATCCTACAGCAATTGAGAAATGGAACCAGAACCTTAGCGCTTTTGGTAGCTGGGTTTAAGACTTATCTTAATCCAATCTCATACCTTGCTGCCCTAATCAGCCCAGCAGCTTTCAAGCCTGGGTCCAAGGGCCACACCATCAACATGAAATGATGGCGGTAACCCTGGCGACAGCTGTGGGGCCCACTGGACCCTTGGCTTCAGGATTAGAAAGGCTAGGAGGTCCCTAGAGCCATCTGCAAAGCTGCCATCAACTGGGAATTCACACTCTAAGGTCAAGGCAGAGAGTCAGAAGCGAACCAAGAAGCCCGTGGTGGGACCCCTTCTGGGTCAGCAAGAAAATCCAGGTCTGTCCAGCAGTATCTCTGCATAACCAATCCCAGGGCCACACCAGGCAGAAGGCAGCCAATGACACCCAGCAACAGAGGTATAAGGTACTATCTGCAAATACCCATCCACCCCTTCTCAAGCCCCAGAAAGACAGGTCTCCCCTCTCTCTCTTCCCTGGGCCACCTTCACACCTTCCTCTGTGCTGCTCTGGGAACCATCCCGAAGGCACCACTCACCCATGGCTACCTGCTTCCTCTGAAACCCCAGCTCTCACTGCCTGGCCCCAGCCGTAACTGTGCTGAGTTGGGCACAATACCAGGTCAAGGGAGCTGGAGGAAGCGACTCTTGCAGCTGTCTAGTGAGGTCAGATAAGAAGGGGATTTGAGAAGAGGGTGCTGGCTGCAGGACAGAAGGGACTCAAAAGCAACCCCAGGCTGGGTGCAGTGGCTCACTCCTGTAATCCTAGCACTCTGGGAGGCTGAGGCAGGTGGATGGCCTGAGCCAGTTCGAGACCAGCCTGAGTAAGAGTGAGACCCAATCTCTACTAAAATGAAAAACTGACGCAAGAGGATCGCTTGAACCCAAGAGTTTGAAGTTGCTGTGAGCTATGACACCACAGCATTCTACCCAGGGTGACAAAGTGAGACTTTGTCTAAAATAAATAAATAAAAGAAAGCAACTCTCAGGGCGGCGCCTGTGACTCAGTGGGTAGGGTGCCGGCCCCATATACCAAGGGTGGCGGGTTCAAACCCAGCCCTGGCCAAACTGCAACAAGAAAATAGCTGGGCGCCTGTAGTCCTAGCTACTTGGGAGGCTGAGGCAAGAGAATCGCTTAAGTATAGGAGTTGGAGGTTGCTATGAGCTGTGTGACGCCACGGCACTCTACCGAGGCCAACATAATAAGACTGTCTCAAAAAAAGAAAAAGAAAAAGATAAATCCTGAAGATAAAAAGCTATTAAAATCCTAAGAGAAATATACCCAAAGAGAAACCAATAATCTGAAAAAATATGTGACTATATTAATAGATTAATATCATTAATAGATAACTCATCGTCATTATTTTAAAAAAAACATAAAATCTCTAAATGAGGATGGCGCCCATAGTTCAGTGGGTAGAGCACCAGCCACATACACCAAGGCTGGTGGGTTCAAACCCGGCCTTGGCCAGCTAAAACAACGACAACTGCAACAAAAAAAATAGCCGGGTGGCAGGTGCCTGTAGTCCCAGCTACTTGGGAGGCTAAGGCAAGAGCATCGCTTAAGCCCAAGAGTTTGAAGTTGCTGTGAGCTGTGAAGCCATGGTCCTCTACCAAAGGCGACAGGTTGAGACTCTGCCTCAAAAAAAATCTCTAGGCTCAGAGGCTATGGTGCCAGCCACATACAGCGGAGCTGGTGGGTTCGAATCCAGCCCGGGCCTCCCAGGCAACAATGACAACTGCTTCCAAAAAATAGCCGGACGTTGTGGCGAGCACCTGTAGTCCAGCTACTGGGAGGTGGAGGCAAGAGAATTGCTTAAGCCCAAGACCTGAGGTTGCTGTGAGCTGTGACATAGCACTCTACCCAGGGAAACACAGTGAGACTGTCTCGAAACAAAATAAACAGGGCGGCACCTGTGGCTCCGTGAGTAGAGCACCAGCCCCATATATCAAAGGTGGCGGCCCCATATATCAAGGTCAGCCCCGGCCAAACTGCAATAAAAAAATAGCTGGGCATTGTGCTGAGTGCCTATAGTCCCAGCTATTCGGGAGGCTGAGACAGGACAGTCGCCTAAGCCCAGGAGTTGGAGGTTGCTGTGAGCTGTGATGCCACGGCTCTCTACCAAGGGTGATAAAGGGAGACTGTGTCTCAAACAAACAAACAAACAAACAAACAAAACCTCTAAATGGGTACTGAAAGTTCAAGTGGCTGATACACATGCAAAATCATTCACCCTTAACAGGTACTTAAAGAATTATAAGTTAAGACAAAAACAGGATTCTATGTCTCATCTACCAAAGCCATAAAACTTTACTCCTGCTTTAATGAGACAGCCCTATGGGGCAAGCACACAGTCAGGGTCCTCTGATCGCTGTTCTCCGGCCATAATAGATTGATCTGGCAGCTTAGCAATTTAGCCTGTGCACAAAGGGACAAAGAAAAAGAGCCTTATGCACCTCATGCCACCCTCTTGGAGTCTGCCTGCAATGGAGGGAAAGATTTAGGCTCAAAAAAGTCCTGGTAACCCTGGATGTCAAACAACACGGAAATGAGCAAGTAAACAATTCTATCTCCACACAGTAGAATATTTTTTGCACATGGTAGAATATTATGCAACCAATTAAAATAATGTCTGCAAAGACTTCTTTACATAACACAGGCAGCAGTACTTGAATTTTTTTAATCCAGGTAAAAAATTGTATGTAACAAGAACTTGTGTAGAAAATTCAGGGGGGAAAACCAGAATATTATCAAAATGATAACAAGTGGTGAGAGGGGCTGCTCGCCTCTGGTTAGGATTATCTGTGTTTTCTTCTGCTTCTTTACATTTTTGTGATGTGTATATTTTACCCTGTTTTCTGAAATGTTTACAAAAGATACATTACTTTTATAAAAAGAAACAGAAGATTGTTCTGCCTCGGAATAGGGAGTAGATAATTTTCAATTTAGATTCAGGGTGGGGTATAAAGGAAGAAAGGTGGGGTATAAAGGAAGAAAGCAGGATATAACTAATGTAAAATGCACACTTTGCCAAACTAAAAGTAGACCTTCCATTTGATCCTGTAATCCTATTACTAGGCAACTACCCAAAATAAAAAATCATTTTAGGCTCAGTGCCTATAGCTCAGTGGCTAGGGCGCCAGCCACGTACGAATGGGTTCAAATCCAGCCCAGGCCTACCAAACAATGACAACTCCAACCAAAAAATAGCCAGGTGTTGTGGTGGGCACCTGTAGTCCCAGCAACTTGGGAGGCTAAGGCAAAAGAATCGCTTAAGCCCAGGAGTTTGAGGTTGCTGTGAGCTGTGACACCATAGCACTCTACCTAGGGTGACAGCTTTAGACTCTGTCTCAAAAAAAAAAAAAAGTCATTTTACCAGAAGGACATTTGTACCCGAATATTTTTTGCAGCTCAGTTTACAATTGCAAAGATGTGGAAACAACCCAAGTGCCAACTGTGCTTTTGTATGTAACCACAGAATACTATTCAGCCATAAAAAGATGGGAGATTTTGTACCTTTCATAACAACCTAGAAGGACTTGGAGAATACTCTCCTGAGTAAAATATCACAAGAATGGAAAATCAAGCATTACATGTACTCAATACTAAATTGAAACTTGTAGATTAACAACTACAGGTCCACGTTAGAAAAAACTCAATGACACTGAAGGAGGGAGTAAGTTCCCACCCAACTGGCACATCCCACAGGTACTAAAGGCACACTTCCTGGGTGAAGGATACAACTATATCTCTGACTTTACCTTACAAACCCAAGCACAGTAACCTAATCATCTGTACCCTCATATTAATCTGAAATTTTAAAAACATACTCTCTGCTGATCTTTTTAAAGTTGTGAAAACATATTCATGACACGCTTAGAAGAACCACTGTCCTGGCTGAGTGCCCTCTTCCCTCTTCCTTAACACAGATGCAGGCAGAATGAGTATCTTCTCCTCCACTCTGGCTCACACCTTGATGGGACTCCGTCCCCACCCTTTCACCTAACTGCCCAGCCAGAGGGACGGCTGCTCCTGGGTGCACTGTGGCCATGCCCAAGCTGAGGTTTGTCACTCTCACTCGCCCTGCCTTGTCAGCTTCATAAAATTTCATTCATAGTACTGGCTCGGCACCTGTAGCTCAGCAGCTAAGGCACCAACAACACACACCAGAGCTGGCGGGTTCAAATCCAGCCCAGGCCTGCCAAACAAAAATGACAACTACAACCAAAAAAAAAAAAAAAAAAAAAAAAACAAAAACATAGCCAGGCGTTGTGGCAGTAGCTGTAGTCCCAACTACTTGGGAGGCTGAGGCAAGAGAATTGCTTAAGTTCAGGAGCTGGAAGTTGCTGTGAGCTGTGATGCCACAGCACTCTATCCAGGGCGACAACTTGAGGCTCTGTCTCAAAACAAACAAACAAACAAAACCAGAAAAGAAAAATTTCATGGCCGGGCACTCTACCCAGGGGGACAGCTTGAGACTCTGTCTCAAAAAATAAATAAATAAATAATAAAATTAAAAAAGAAAGAAGAATTTCATGGTACTGAGGTCCCATCAATTATTCACCGTTCCCTTGCTGAGGGGCACTGGGGTCACTTCCTTCTTTTTTAACCACTACTAGCAAAGTAATAATCACTATCTGTGTACCTACACTGTTTTCTTCCCATCGGGAGTATGCCCACAAGTAAGACCCATTAAACTCAAAGGCATGAGAATTTTTCATGTTAATGGGCGATGCCCAATTACTTTCCAAGTGAGGCAGCTGTCCTGCTTTCCACTGACAGCCCGCCTCACCAGCCACAGCAGTTCTCAGCTGGCTTTCTGCTGCCTCGACAGGGAACAGAGCACCCCGTTCTTTTGCCTTTGCATTTCCCTGATCACTACTGAGGCTACATCTTTTCATGTTCATCAACAAATGTGCATTTCCTCTTCCTTGACTTGTCTGATCCTACTTTTTGTTTCTCTCTTGTGTTTTTAAAATCTTTTTCTTAAAAGTCTGCAGAAGCTCTGTGCAATGGGCATGTTAAGCATTACTCTGGCACATGCTCATTGTAAGCAAATTCTCCTACTCTCTGATACCGAAGTGAATTACATCTGTTAGTTTTGCAACTGATTATAATATTTGAACAACAGCAACAACAAAAATCCATGAGACAAGGGTGAAGCTAAAAAGAAGCTGAAGTGCACAGCAGCTGTTTTCGACAGCAGAGCACCTGCCAGTACTCAAAGAAGGAATGTCAGGATTAGAAAGGCTCAAGTGGCTAAGGCGCCAGCCACGTATACCTGAGCTGGTGGGTTTGAATCCAGCCTGGGCCCACCAAACCACAATGACGGCTGCAACCAAAAAAAAAAAATGGCCAGGCGTTGTGACGGGCACCTGTAGTCCCAGTTACTTGGGAGGCAGAGGCAAGAGACTCGCTTGAGCCCAGGAATTGGAGGTTGCTGTGAGCTGTGATGCCACAGCTCTCTATCCAGGGTGACAGCTTGAGGCTCTGTCTCAAAAAAAAAAAAAAAAGACAGTCACCTTGTGACAACTCCAATGTAACCAACGACACCATCAGTGAAAGGTTGTGGGGCCAATTTATTTCCAGGGAGCAGAAGTATCACCACACAGACTCCTTACCAACTACAGGGAAGGACATGAGCCTTCACAGTGGAGAGTCATGATTGTCATTACCCCAACAGCACTGATGGGTAGGCCCTGTAGAGGGAATAGTTTTGCGGAGCTGCAGACCGCACTGCAGCTCCCACCCAGGTGATAGGAGGGAGGGGGGAGCAAGTTGAATAGCACCAAGTAGCAGCCACACCCAATTCCAGAACCCAATTCTAAACTTTCCACAAGAAAACCAGTCCCAGTGCTTTAAAAAGTCGTATGTGGGGGGAAATGTATCATGTGGGCTCCTGTTCCATTCTGATTTGGAAAACCAAGAAAGGCCATATGAAACATTTTGGGGATTACTGGGGAAATTTGATTATAGATCAGCAATTAAATAGTACTAGAGAATTCTTACTAATTTTCTTAGGTGTTATTCTGGTATCACGTCATGGAGAAGATTGTGCCTATTCTTAGGAAATGTCTGCTGAAGAAGCATCAGCATGTCTACAACCTCAGAAAAAAGTGTGTGAGAGGGAGAAAAAGACCAAGAGAGGGAAAGAGGACAGACCGTGAGCAACCAGATGGGATAAAATGTTAATAATGATCAAACCTTTCAATGTTGTCTTTTCTTTTTTTTGGTAGAGACAGAGTCTCACTTTGTCACCCTCGGTAAAGTGCCGTGTCGTCACACAGCTCACAGCAACCTCCAACTCCTGGGCTTAGGCCATTCTCTTGTCTCAGCCTCCGAAGTAGCTGGGACTACAGGCGCCCGCCAGAACGCCCAGCTATTTTTTTGTTGCAGTTTGGCAGGGGCTGAGTTTGAACCCGCCACCCTCGGTATATAGGGCTGGCGCCTTACTGACTGAGCCACAGGCGCCGCCCTCAATGTTGTTATTTTTCAAAATAGAAAACGGGGTGGGGGGGGAAATCAGTGTTTTCCCCTATAAATTCTGGGTTTCCTATCTGT
Organism: Perodicticus potto; assembly: GCA_963574655.1. Taxonomy (NCBI): domain Eukaryota; kingdom Metazoa; phylum Chordata; class Mammalia; order Primates; family Lorisidae; genus Perodicticus; species Perodicticus potto. The sequence goes on along the minus strand of CAUYRH010155795.1, from coordinate 82,029 downwards.
CTTAAGAGTATCCCTCATCCTGACCTCCAACGCCCACCAGAGGCTCCAATAGCCAAAAAGGCTGGACAACTGCTGAGGAGTCACCTGCGCCTCGGTGTCTCCTTCACTTTGCACTTGGGACTAAATGTGGAACCCCCATTCCCTATGCCTAGGTCAGTTTCATGTGAATTTCTTGGGCCTCAATTCCATGAATGGACTGTGTCCATTCATTGTTGCATTCATTCTCTTTGCCCCGGAGGGGACTGTGTTCGTTCATTGATACATTCATTCATCTTCCAAAAAAATAAATTAATTAATTAAAAAAAAATCTGCTATTGTAAAACACACGTTACAGCTTTTAGAAATGGAATTATAAATGAATATATATTTATATAAAAGACTTCCTGATATGATGAAAGGTCAGATCAAAGAAGAAAAATATAAATGCTTCCATATTTATAAAATGTAGAATACATATGGCTTTGTAAAAAGTCTAGAACAGGGGTCAGCAAACTACAACTCACAGTCCTATTTTTATGAATAAAGTTTTATTAGAACATATCCATATCCATTCATTTATAAGTTGTCTATAGCTGCTTTCAGGTTATTAGGATATAGATAAATACATGCTGCAAAACAACAATATTTGCCACATGGCTTTAAGAAAGACTTTGTCAACTTCTGGTCTAGAAGAATAGATACAAAAATATTAATGATGTGTATTACATTGTAGTGGGAAGTTAGGCAATTTTCATTTGTATCATGCCGGTTTGTGTATTTATAGTCTCTCTACCATGACAATGTGTAATCTCCTAAAAAAGCACATACCTTAGAAAAACAGTATATCAACCTCTTTACATAAAAAATACTTTTATTGGGATGGCGCCCATGGCTCAAAGGAGTAGGGCACTGGCCCCATATGCCAGAGGTGGCAGGTTCAAACCCAGCCCTGGCCAAAAACTGCAAAAAAAAAAAATAATTTTATTAGTGTTCACAAAAATCTTTCCCATTTGTAAGCTAAGGAGTAGAGTTAGTGAAAAGTTCTAGTAACTTGCCCAAAGTACATATGAGACCCCATCCTGGGTCTATCTGATGCTAAGACCTTCTCTGGACAGTATGCTGAGCACAAAGTCTACAGTGGAAAAAGGCCTCCCGGCTCCTCTTCTGAGTAGACGGGGACAAGGGGTCCCTCTTCAAGGAAAGAGCCCTCCATAAACCCAGAACTCCAGGCCTGGATGCAACACACGTCACCAAAGGCATGAGCCATTAGAACTCTGTATGTGGCTCCCTGAGCCCACAGTGCCTGCCTGAGGTAGCACAGTGGCTGTCAAACCACTTCCTCTATGTCAGACCACATAGAATAGAGGCAGGTCTGCTCCAGCAGAGCCCACCCTCTGACAAATGCCTGCCTGCAGAGTTGCCATGAAGAGTCCATGTAATCATGCGGAGTACCTGGCACAGTGCCTGCCATGAAAATGCATTTCCAGAGCCAACATCACTATTCCAATCTCCATGCTGTGCTCATATCCTGGCAGTCTCCCCTCCAGAGCACAAGCTCCCTGGAGGTGGGGGCCATGGCTTCTACTTCTATATAACCCCAATGCCCTGCACCTGTCTGGCACAGACAGTTGTGTGGCCACAGAGTCTGGGCAGGGCAAACAAGCCATGCTGGAGTCAGAGATCAAATCTAAACTCTCTTCAAGTTCCAGCAGGCTCTTCCTTCCCACCATCTCCTACAGCTCTGCCTTTACCTTCCCCTACCCAGGATGCTCCAATCAGAAGGCCTCACACTTCCCACTGGGCATATTCTGCCTCTGAGCACTTGCTTTCTTTTTTTTTTTTTTTTTTTTTTGCAGTTTTTGGCTGGGGCTGGGTTTGAACCCACCACCTCCAGTATATGGGGCTGGCGCCCTACTCCTTGAGCTACAGGCACTACTCCAGCACTTGCTTTCTTTGCATGAAGAGTCCTTTCCCTCCTCACCACCTGGCAAGTTCCTAGTCATTGTTTAGAGGAAAGGCCACAAGCTGAAAATTAACTGGCCATAGGAAGCCTGCAGATCATTTTCTCAAATCTGTGTGGCACTGTAAAAATAAAAATATTTTATGCAAAAAATTCAAGATTCTCAGTCTTTTTAGACCAAGTGAAAGATCTAGTAACACTCATCCCACATTCCCACGTGGCAACCACAGGCTGCAGCTCAGGAGTAGCTGTTCTCATTTCACAGGGTGCATGCATGGACCCCACCAATGCCAGCACCCAGCCTCCCACACTGGCCTTAGCTATCTATCTGAGATTGCAACCCTCTGTTAAAGCCTCGAGCACAGTGGTTCCCAAAGTGTGCTCCTTGGGCCAGCAGCCTCAGTATCACCTGGGAAATTGTTAGAAATGCAAGTTTTCAAGCCTGTGCTAGACCCACTGACTCAGAAACTCCACGGCCAGGGCCCAGAAGTCTGTGCTGTAATAAGCCCTTCAGGAGACTCTGATGCCCATTCAAGTTTAAGCACTTCTGCTGTAGCCCTGTGGACTATGGCCCAAGCAGCTAGCCAGCTTGTGACCTCACCAGCCTTTTTTATCTAGGTGCCTCATCCTTCCATGCATTTTTTCTCAGCAAAGGGCAAAGGTCAGTCCTGTGCCACACACAACTACATGCATGACACTTCTGTTGCATTCACTCCCTTGCCCTATGGCCAGGTGCTCTTACCTGTCCAACCCAACTGTCTGCCTAGCTGGTAGGATCTTTCTGGGCCGGAACAAGCTCCAATTCCTTCCCCCGCCTCCCCCATACACGCACCTAGCAGAGAGATCCAAGCCCTCTGTCAGGGCTCAGAAACTTCTACAGAATTAAATCAACTACCTTGGTGATTATTTAGGTCCCTCTAATTTGGAGAAGCAAGAGTGACCATGAGGCAGCCCCCACCTTCTTCTGGCATGACAAAGATGGTGAGGATCAAATGCTTGCAGCTCCAAGGAGAAGTGATATTTCAGCAGGAGATGAAGTAATTCCTATTCACAGAGTCTGCTAATCACTGAAGATTCTTCTAGATGCGAGGGGCTATAGAATGAAAGGTGTTATTAATGAAACGGCACAGACTGGAAGGCAGTGCTGAATAGCAGCCCTCCTTCCTAACAATGCCTTTCCCTGCAAGTTAATCCCCTGACATTATTTTAAATTCTTCAAGTGCTAGAGAAGTCATGTAGGTTGTTTTCCCGAATAGTCACTTAGCTGACAAGCCTTTTCTAATTGACAGAACATTCTCAAAAGACATATTAAAGAGGGGGGAAAGTGGTTGAAGATGGTGCAATTGCCCACACACAGCAGGAGGCTAAGTTGACTGAAATGTGAGATTCGATTTGGAAGGGAACTTATTTATCCCACCCTCCAGCCCCCCAGACCATCTACTCAGAGAAACTCGGACATGTTGCTCCATGGTGGCTCCAACCTGAGGACTCTCCCAGAAGGACTGCGTCCTCCCCACAAGTTCAGACCCAAATTGAAAACTGAAATCCAGGAGCAAGACTAAAAATTGTTGCTAATAATTGAGCAGCTGATATGTGTCCAGAACTTTCTAATAGGCTGTGTGCTGGGGGGTTGCACTTTTCATGGGGGATTTGTCCCCATTTTCCAGATGTGAAAACTGAGGTATGTATCTAAGTTGACATAGCTTGTAAGTGGCAGAGCTCTGGTCAAACCCAAGTTTGCCTAACTTGTGAAGCTCCATGTGCTCTTCCTCCTTTTCAAGGAAATGTGCCTTTATGTGACAGCAGAGTGGCAATGGGTTCAGATGGCAAATACCCCAAGCCACAGTCCAGAAATCCTGGCAACCCCCAGGTGCTGGCAGGGCTCTGAGCTTTCTGTGGGCTGTTTTTACAACTACCCTGAAGCCCTTGGAACTGCACAGACTTCACACAGGACTCACCTATCAATCACCCCTCCTTCAATATCTTGCAGAGCTGATGGATTCCCCCCTGATGGCCCTCAAACCATGCACGCTTTGAACAGCTAATGAGGCATGCAGGATGTCTCCACTGTCTAATGTTTTCAGATTTCCTGGAGTGAGATAATGCCGCTGACGAGGGAGTGTACACTGAGCCATCCCAAGCACTGATAAGGTGTTAATAAACCTTAGCAAATGCTGATTAGAGGCGGCTCCAGGAGCACAGAGCTGCTGAGCTCTGCGTACATGCCGGAGGGTTGGCCAATTAAACCCGGGAGCTTCTGGGTTTGGAATGGATGCCGAGACAGACAGCAGCAGAATGCGTCTCCAGGGCCTCAGAGCTGCTGGCAGCTCAGGCTCGTCCCATGGCTGGCCCAGGGTGTTGAGTGCTGAGGGACAGTGCCAGCCAGGAGTGCTCCACAGACCTCACCCCTCAAGCCAGAGAATCTGCAAATATCCCTCATGCCCCAGACAACCTTTAGGCATCAGGTATTTGGGAATGTAGTTAAAAGCTTCCCGCGTGCGCTTATATTTATAGCTGATCTAAAAAAACAATTTGTTGGGATAAGAAGCTTCAAAATAGGCACAGGGAAGGTAGCAGGAGCTGTGGTTCCCACCTAGATCCTCGCTACCCCCAGCTGCCCCACCCCCAGCTGCCATGCTGGGGGCCCAGAACTGCCGGGGCTTCTGGCTCACCCAGAAAGGCCTGGGGAGGCTACACACACCCTCCCTGAGGTGGCCCACAGTCAAGGAACGCCTGCTATGGGACAAAGCCACAGCCCTTTGCCTCAAGGGGGAATAACCCCATGGTGCCTTTCCTACACCCCAAGTTTCCCTGACATGAGGCCGAGGCCCGACCTCAGATGCACCCAGCTGTGCAAGGCATCTTCCCCTGTCCCCTCCTGTCACCTCCACATCCCCGAGGGCTTCACTTCTGAGCTCTGGACAAACCACGTGTGCAATGCCAGGCTGTGCTTCCAGGGAATCAGACTTCAGCTAGGGGAGTGGAGAGGGCGTGAGAACAGTTTTACAAACACTCTTACGAGCCAGACCTCACGTTAGATACTTCCTCGTCACTATTTCACCACCTCTCCTCAGCAAACTTGAAGGGTATAGGGAGAAAGGTCAGCATTAGCAGACAAGGAAACAGTGCCTCTGAGAGGGAAAGTGGCCAGGCCAAGGTCATGAGGCTTCTAAATAGCAAAGGCGAGAGTCGACCCAGGTCTGAGTGATGCTGAAGTCAACGCGAGGTGTGTTTGCACGATGCGGGCTCCTTCCCATGTTTACCACGGGCTTTGTGGATTTGGGAGGAGAGAGAGGATGAAGCTTTAAAAAGATCTGAAAAGATACATTGGGCTGAAAGCTGAAAGACTGGCAGAGAGAAAGAAAACCCCACACACAAAGGAGCTCGAAAAACCATTCTGCCTTCCCTGTCACCCCCAAGTGGAACCCACGCGTAATGCTTGCCAGGAAGCTAACCATTTTCCCCCTCTCTGATTCAAAATTTTAAAACACACCCTACATTTTAATTCAGAAGGTATATTCCACTGGTCAATAGATTGAGGGAAATGTCCCCATTTGGGGCTTCAGACTAAAGGAAAGAACAGCTTTGATGAAGGTGCAGAAGCCTCCTGCCAGCAGCGGTGTCTCTCCTACTGTCACACAGCTGAATTAGAATGTGCTCTGTGATGAACATCTAGGGAGGCAACTCGTTTAGATGGTGTCACCCAAGGACACCGTCATTCCCAAGAAGACAGACAGCCTAATTCCAACCAAAACAAAACCAACAGTGAAACGTGCCACCCGTGTGTGGGTACGAATGACATGCAGCAGGCCACAGCAGGAGGCCCCTTTCTCTCACCTCCACTCATGCCCTTCTTGATGTCCCACCACTCCTGCCTCGCATGGTCACAATCCGAAACCCCAATCTGGTCTGCAGCCCTCCAGCCAATGACTTGGTTTCACCCGACAATTTTCAGGGGAAGCCACGTGTGAGGACGGCTGGAGGAAGTTGAGTATGGGGGTGCAGGTGTTTATGTACTCAGGGCTCCCTGATGAGGGCTGAGGGCAGAAGGGGGCTCTGCTCACCTGGACCAGGTTTGAGGCACACCTGCCGCCACAGACACTGTGACATGACAGCTGCTGGGGGCTCAGCCCTGATGTGAGCAGAATTATAAGCAGACCTCAGCTTTCAGACACAGGGGGCTGGGGCCGGGGCCTGCTCCAGACCACAAAGCCAGGCCCCAGGAGGACTGCAGTCAGGAACCCTTCCCTCCCCAACATCCTGAACAACCAAGAAGCTTCACAGTGGAAAAATGCTGGAGAAGCTCCAAGGCAAACTAGTCCTCCGGGAAGCAGCTTCATCTCCCTTTGGCCAGAGCCTCCTCTGGGCCCTGGCGAGGTCTGATGGAGAGAGAAAAATCACTGCTGGTGCAGAAGATTCAGGAAGCCCTGAGCAGGTGGTGGGTAGATAAAGGGTGAAGAGCCACTCGTTCCTGACCATGGAGAAACAGGAGCCCAAGAAGAAACTCCTAGGTGGCTGTGGGTCCTGATATGTTCCTGTCAAGGCCAATGAACATGGAAAAGCAAGGAGCCTGGGTAAGGGGGTGCTGTGGCCATGCCAGCTTCCTGGAGCTAGAGAGGCCATCTTCCAGAAGGAACATGGAATGCAAAGCTGGTTTCGAGCCCTAGGCATACCAGCCCTTCTATTTATGCTTTCTGTGTCCTGTACTTACCTCTCGTTTACCTGTTGTTCCCCCTTAGGGTTCAGAAGGGTTTCCAAAATTTAATTCCTCTGGGCTGGGCTAACTGGAGGAGTAACAGGCATCCACGCTTGGGAGAGGGCCTTGTGGCACTGGGAGTGTCTGTACCAGAGATGCTGTGTGCCCCAATGGGAGCAGAGTTAGGATTTATGGTCCACACCCTTCACCTCTACCAGAAATCAAATTTTCCAGAATCTCCTTCCAGAATCAAATTTTTCCACAGGGAGGCTATCGCCTCTTGGAATTATAATGCTTAAATCAAGATAATTGTCTCAAACACTGCCCTAGCCTTCCTGGGATAAACACAGGCTCCGGATCCTTTATTCCAACGTCCACCCTAGCTGCTCCCAGGGCTCTTACCCAGAAATCCTCATCTGCATAGTGTCTGGACCAGAACAATGTAAAAAGGCCCCTGCAGGGTACCCGAGCTCCCTTCTCTCCACCGCAGATGCTGGGAAGTATCCTTAAGCTTTCTCAGAACACCCAGGACAGCAATGAAAGAAAGCATCTCTGTGATCAGACCCTGAGACCTCCCTGGCCCTTGCCCATTCCTGCACACATTAAATCCATTTAATCATCTCTCAACATTCACTGACCCTGCCAGGCACTGAAATAAGCCCAGCTGATAGAGATTAGCAGAACAATTTTGTTCTCATCCCGGAGAAACTGTCAGGCGAACAGATAGGAACCAGTAAAGAGGAAAGTGGGTGGAGAATGGTCACACACACATCCCCTCTCTACAGTCTGAGAAAGCACTGGAACCTTGCCCAGGAGCAAATGTCTGCACCTCACCTTGACTTTAAGCCGGCACACTGCAGGTAAATTTGAAAACTCAAGGTGGCCTCTGGGTATGCAACCAACCCTCAGCTTATCTGCTATGTATTGAGAAAACTCAAGTAAATGTCTGTAATTGCTTTGGCTGGTTTTAAACTTTTAAAGGCATTAATGTATACATGATCTATGTGTTTATGACTTAATAAAAAAAAGAAAAGATCTAGAGGAATAAAGGTTATTAAAATAATCAAAAAAAGAACTGGGCGGCGCCTGTGGCTCAAGGAGCAAGGCACCGGCCCATATACCGGGGGTGGCAGGTTCGAGCCCAACCCTGGCCAAAAAAAAAAAAAAGAATGGCTTAGGAATACTCAATGGGAGACTCTGCCCCCCATAAGAGGCACACACAGACACAGCCAACCCATGCCTGGTCTATGCTGAGAGCGCTCACTGGGCTCATAGGAAAATGGACTCATTGTCTTAGAAAACTAAGTAGAGGGTGGCACCTGTGGCTCATCAAGTAGGGTGCCAGCCCCATATACTGAAGGTGGCGGGTTCAAACCTGACCTCAGCTGAACTGCAAAACAGAAAAATAGCCGGGCGTTGTGGCAGGCGCTTGCAGTCCCAGCTACTTGGGAGGCTGAGGCAAGAGAATCGCCTAAGCCCAAGAGTTTGAGGTTGCTGTGAGCTGTGTGACACCACAGCACTCTACCGAGGGCAATAAAGTGAGACTCTGCCTCTACAAAAAAGAATAGAAAACTAAGTACAGTCCTAGTGCCACTCAGAATGTCCACCCCATCTGGCATAACTGCCCGGAGCTCAGATGCTGTTGTTGGTACATGGACTTGGGTCCCACCATGCTACGGACGCTCAGCAGCTTCCTTAGCCCCTCAGGGTCTCTGCTCCCTCAACCACGAAACTGGCCCATAATACTCCCTCCGGTGCACCGTGATGGTGTGTTAGATGCTCAGCAAATGGTAGCACAGAGAAAGCCTCTAAAAGATTCAGATCCCAGCCATGTCGTTTTTCTAATTTTATTGTCGCTCCATTAAACTTGTATGCCTTCCATTTGACTACACCGAGATTGACATCTTTCTTTTTACAGATGACAGCAAACATCTTCAGAGTGGCAATTATGTGCCAAGTTCTCTGCCAGAGGTGTGCTGCTGAGGCGGGAGGGAGGGAGGGGGAGGAGCCGCCCTCGAGGAGTTCACAGTCCACTTAGAGATCCATAAATGATCCATAATGTTAACGTAAGATGAGAGTGGGTAAATGAGAGGGAGGCCCCGATTGCCATCAGGGGAGCCAACCAGCTCATGGAGAGGTGCTCAGGAGGAGCTTCCTGGAGGAGGAGGCAGTACTTGAGTGAATGTTGAAAGATGAGAAGGAAGAGTGAGATGAAAGGCAGTGGGAGGTGGCACCTGCACCAGCAGAGGATGAGACAGGAGGGGGCTGGCAAGGACAGGGCCCTGGGCCATTCAATGTCACCATCAGGTGAGGGGAAGACCAGAGGAACAGGGGATGGTAGAGAAAGGAAGGGTGATGGGGAAAAGGGGTCTGGGCTCTCTACAGGAGCAGAACGTATATTCTGTGGCTCTCAGGAACCGGGGAAGGGTTTTAGGCAGAGGAGTGACAAGGTAAGTTTTATATTTTAGACTTCCAAGTTTAAGATAGTGTCTGGCAACAACCCATACCTCAGCCAACTTCCTCCAAAAAAAATCTATCACAACTCAGATGAAGATGAAAACAGTAAACTAAGATTTATCACTAACCAAGGGCCAGATGCCAGGAGAAACTTCTGCAATTTGTAACACCTAAGGAGCTAAAAGAAGACTCATAGGCAAGGCATTGCCTGGCCATTTTTCAGGCCAAAAGATTTTTTTTTCCTCAGACAATAACAAGTTATTTCCTCATCTTACCCAGAGGAATCACTAGCTACTCTTTCATGTTTTTTTTTTCTCTTAATTCTATTGGGTAAAGAAATATAACCATGTCTTAGGAAACACAGATACGTTTTAAGTAGTAGAGGTAATTAAAGACAGCACTATAGAAATGAAGTAAGATGAATTAATTCCAAATTAGTAGGGAAAATAACTGCCTGTGAGAGCCCAAGTGACCTAACAAAATAGAAAACCAAAAGAAACGTCAAGAAAACAAAAATGTCAAATCAGATGTCAGAGATAAAACTTAACATATCTTTTAGGATGATAAATATAATAAGTTCTCAAGTTGGGAAAGAAAATCCAAACACATGTCAAAATTAGGAGCCATACCTTAAAAAGGGGCTCAGGTCTGATCAGCACAGGGAGTTCCTTAACCTTCTAAATATGTGTTTTTGTTAATGGGTCTTCATCAGTCTACCCCATACTGGTCTATGGTCGCAGGCCTCTCTCCACACCGAGGAGATATCTTAGCCTCTTTGCTAGTGTAAGTAAACAAGTCACTTACTCATCCTGACTTCATGCACGCTAACTGGGAAAGACGCACACTGGTGTCTACACAGCACAGATGGGAGATGAAATGTCTTTTAATGCTATTCTACCCAAGGTCAAAGTCACAATATTTGAAAACATCAACCTAACTGAGAGCATTTTCCTGCTAATTCTTATCCAGATGTGTGGCTTTGTGAGTCTTCAGAATAAGGAATAAATAAGAAGCAATAACTCCATTCACATTTCTCATTTGTTACTTATTAGTAGTGGAAAACAGTCTTTGCTTATTGAAGGGATTTAGGAGGAGACACGAATACCTCCAGATATTTCAGTAAGTGAAATAAAGTCTGATTAAAATAATTAGCAAAATAGGGATTCCATACACATCTAAACAGACTCATGCACCTGCGCATCACACAGACTTTCCATCAGAACAACCCTGAGGGTAGAACCGATTCATTTAGTACGCTTTACTCCCAGTTAAACTCCAACTCTGCACAGTAGGGCGACCAGTGCTCGTTCCCGTTACCCACTGCAGCAGAGTGAAGCAAGCCGTTACCCACCTACTGGGAACATATCAACTGGACAAAGCCACTGCCTTCTTCATGGGACATCTTTGTTTCCCAATGTCCACCCCAACAGTAGACCCCCTGTGGTGGGTTGCACAGGGATATGGGTATGTGGCCTGGAAAGTGTTAGCTAGTGATGATGTGTTCCTGCCTCCTGCTGGAATGATCCAGGGGGAGAGGGAGGCTGGGACCCTGCTCTGCTGGCAGGAAACCAGTGTGCACACCTGTCTTCCAGGAACAACTGAGGACACTCTCAAGTTCTCTTGAGCTCTAGGTGACAAAATAAGCACCATTCAATTGCCAGCTTGAGGGCATGCCACAGACCAGGACTGGAATCCTCAAGCTAGACTCAGGGCCTGGACAGAGGTCCAGGGAAAGAAGGACCCCGAAGGTCAGTGGGAAAGAGACATACCTACCCTGCCCTGTTGAGCAGCACCCACATCCAGGCTCCTCTCTTGCTCAGACAGGTGTGAACAGTCAGGACAGGTGCAGACGGACGCTCTGATATCACACAAGCACACCCAGAAGAACTCCTCATCCCTGCCAGTTAGGGGAGAGTGGAGGACATCCCCACTCCTCTGAGAAGAAGTAGCCAAGGAATCAAAGTTATAGCCAGACTGTACATCCATTCCTTCCCAGAGAATATTTTCCTTCAGTCTTAGAAAACCACACCACTTTGGAGAAATGGAGATTGCTCAACAGCTCAAAAGACAGTGGAGAAAAAAATATCCCTCCCCACCCCTGAGTCGTGGGGAGCACTCAGAGGAAAGGGAATGGGTGTCATTAAAACCTCAGCCCTCAGCACAGGGACGGTGCGGGACAGGGCTCCACTTGCCTTTACAGATGGATCAAATGAATGAATGATGGAATGAGTGTTGATTGTGAAGGATGGCAGGAAGGACGGAATCACAGAATGTTATTATAGTTGCTAAATGAATGAATGAGATGCATAAAAGTGTGACTGAGAAAATTAGTGTGGGAATGATGAGTAACTATTACTGTGCACATTGAACAAGTGACTGAAGGCACAAAATGAGCAAGTGAGCTTCAATCTGTGCACAGTGAGAAACACAGGAGCAGGCCTGGCTCAGCTCACCCACCAGCGTCCTCACAGCGGACTCCTCGCTTGTCACCAACCCACCATGCCACTTTGACTCAGAGACAGAGAATGCACGCCATATGGATTGAATTTGTGGCCTCAAAAAAATCGCATGCTGGAGTCCTAACCCCCAATACCTGAGAATGTAACCTTATTTGGAAAAAGGGTCTTATAGAGATCTTCAAGGAAAAATGAGGTCATTATGGTGGACCCTAATCCAGTGTAACTGGTGTCCTCCCTGGAAGGGGAAATTTGGGTACAGATACAGGGAGAAGCCAGAGATGAAGGTGATGCTTCCACAAGCCAAGGAAGTCCAGAGGTTGCTGGCAAGCCAGCAAAGCTAGTAAGAGAGCATGGACAGACTCCCGTTCCCACTCCTCAGAAGGACCAATCCTACCGATAACCTCGATCCTGGACATCCAGCCTCCAGAACTGTGAAACGGTTAGTGCAGTATAAGCAGCCCCACCCATGGGTGCTTTGTTACAGCAGCCCTAGCAAACCACCCTGCAGCCATGCAGACTCCAGCCATACCAATAGTGGGTTTGGAACTAGATGCACAAGAGGAAGGCAGGCACGTGGCAGTTCCCCAGGGAAAATGCAGGAAACCCCTGTGTTCATAGACAAAGCAGGAAAACATGACACATGGTGAGGGTGGCCAGATATGTGGGAAAACCTGTAATGTGAAAGGCATGTGGAACAGCTGGAAACCGGCCTCCCCCAGTGCAGTCACTGCTGGTGTCCTCACTGTCCCCATAAAGCCATACAGGCAGGGTCAAGACTCACATGGGTATCCCAGGCTCCTGCCCCAAGTCTGTACCTACTAGGTGCTCAATAAAGTTTTAAAGGTGAGTAGGAAGCTGGGAGGAAAGACCCATGAAGTCTAAACAAAAACATCTCCCAGTTCCCAGGGAAGGTCCAGCTTTTCTTCTCAACACATGATCAGCTACAACAAGTTCCGTGAGAGATGAGTTTGGATGGGGCACGGGTAAACATTTTTAATAGCTTTGTATTTATTTTAACTAATTCTAATGTGGAAAACATTCTCGGCTACCATATCCAAGCCATGATTTCATGGAAATTATTGCTGAGGACAAGACAATACTTAAGAAGTGAATTGGTTTAAAGAAAAGTGGCAGGTAATTAACACGTGGTATGGAGACAGGAGAAAAATGCTAAGTCACTTGTGAATCACTGGCATGTGGGCCAGCTGGTCCAGGTATCTGAAGCTCAGCAGCCACTGCGTCCTGCTGCAACAGGGCCAAACCTGGTATATTAGTCAGGGCTCCCAGAGGAGTAGAACCAAGAGAAAGTTTGTGTATAAAGAGACAAGTTTATTTTAAAGGAGCAGCTCATGTAATTATGGAAGCTGGCAAGTCCAACATCTGCAGGGTGGACTGTCAGGCCAGAGACCCATAGAAGACCCAATGCTGCAATTCAAGTTCAAAAGCAGCATGCTGCTGGCACAAGGGAATTGTGCCTGGAGGGAGGGCAATCTTTTGTTCCATTCCAGCCTTCCACTGATTGGATCAGGCCATCCACATTATGAGGCAATCTGCTTGACTCAAAGTCCACCTAAGCAAATCTTAGTCTCATCAAAAATACACTCACAGAAACATCCAGAATAATGTTTGACCACATATTCTGGCTACTATGGCCCAGCCAAAGTGACATAAAATTAACTATCACAGTTAGAGAATGAAAGTTAGGGGACCCTCGGAAGCAGAATGAAGGTTTCCCCAGACCTCAGTCTCACCAGTCCTTCACAGCAGTGGAAGAGGACCCTGTCTTCATTCATTTGGGCTGAGACAACACAAAAACATGGATAGGATTGCTTACCAAATACTATAAATTTACTTCCCACTGTTCTGGAGACTGAGAAGCCAAGGATCATGGTGCTGCCAGGTTCAGTGTGTGGTGAGGATGTGCTTCCCGGTTCTTGGATGATACCTCCTAGCTGCATCCCCACTTAGTAGAAGGGGCGAGGGATTTCTCTGGGGTCTCTTTTTTATAAGAGCACTAATCCCATTCATGAGGGCTCCATACTCATGACCTAATCACCTCCTAATGGCTCGACTTCCTAATAGCATCCCATGAGAAGACTGGGTTAACCTGTGACATTTGGGGGCACACAAGCATCCAGACCATAGCTGCCCATCTACACTCACCTCCTCACTCACCTGGGGCTGCTCCAGCCTCCCTGCTGCCCACTCCTCCAGTTTCTCCTGTAAAACTGACCATAGGTCAAGTCTTCACATTCCTCACCCCATGGCCTTTCACTGGTACCTTCCTCCTTGCTCCAAACTGCCTGCAGAATATCAACTCCTTTTCACAGTTTCCAAAGCCCTTCCCAATCTGGTCACCACCATTTCTTCTATAAAACCTTCAGATCTAAGAATTCCACAGCAAGCCCACTGCCTGGATGCCCCCTGCAGCCACAGGGCCTTTGCTCATACCATTACTCTCCCTGGAGGGCCCTTCCTCCATCCTCATGACCTGGGATTCCTCTTCCACGAAGCATTCCCTACTCCATGCAAGACAGAATCATGTCTCCTATTTATTCTGTCTCCCTCTGCATAGACCTCCATTAAAACACACACTGTGAGGCTATGACCAGTGATTCATGTGTGTTGAAGGGGAAAGCTTCTGCCCCTCACCCAGATGGGACCATTGCCTGAGCCATCCCTCCCTGCAGATTGGGAGCTCTATGAGGTCTTTGAGAATCTATATTGGGCAGTGGGTGTCAAGATGGGAGGCTGACAAATAAATGGATGAAAATTAGACAATTCACAGATAGGAAAAACCTCAGCCTCGGGTTCACACACGGTCTTCATGAAATAAGCCTTAGACATTAAGTGACTCCAATGACAAGGAAAATGGCTCACATGACCTGGGCTGCAAAGCGAGCCCAAGGAACTCCCTAGGTAGGTTCTTCTGGGGCTTCTCAGGGGCTTTGGGGAGCCAACATCCTGTCCCGTGGCCAGCCTGGCTGCTTTGAAGCTCAAGGGTTCTGCAAGACCTGGGCTCAGAGAGGGCCCTGGCAGTGCCAGGCCAGGCCCCCCTCCCCTCTTGGCAGGCCTGACCCTGAGCACCCACAGGCCATTTCCAAGGAAATGCACAGGGATTGATTGTCAACTCTGCAGTTAGAAAAAAGGGCTGTGATAACACAGCTTGTCTTTCCCAAAAGCCAGAAGACAGCGACAACTCCAAGGATATGCTTAGCAAAGCCCTGGAACAATTTTAATGGACGACACAATCGATCCATTTCTGCCTGGGCTTTTTGCCTCCTCTTAGTTTCCTGCTAAAATGCACAGCTGCTTCTTCATTGCAGAGACCTGCAGAGTGTAAAATCTGTAAATTAGAAATGTTCTCTTGCGGATGGTCAGCAGCTGGCCGCCCCGGGCTCATACAGGGGGTGCGGTGGCTCTTGGTGTCTGTAGTAGCTTCTCCACCTGCCGCTCCTTTCCCTGCCTCCCTCTCACACTCTCCTCTTCTCTCTGTTGTGTAAACTAGGGGCTCATTCCTTCTTTCTCAATGGCCTTCATGTTCTCAAAAGCCTTGGCTGGTGTCCTCTGTCTTCCCTGAGCAAGGAACAGGACGCGGGATGCATGTGGCCCCACCCTCTACACCAGTCCCTCTGCTATGTAGAGAGCCCCCGGCAAGACTCAGGGCCTGGGGATGTCTGGGCAACAGGAGTCATGCGTGTGGCTCCGAAGACGTGGGAAGTCATCCAGCCCCAGCCCTCTCTACGGAGCCCAGGCTCCATGACCCCTGACCTTAAAGCTAAACCCCAAGCACTATGTTTCCCTTCCGTCAACACTCTAGCATTGGCGGGAGCGAAGGGAACCAATAAGGCTCTCCTGGCTTACATAAATGCAATTGGTAGCCTCCCTGGACTAGCCCCACCCCCAGGAGCCATATAGACTCAGGTCCACCCCCAAGGGGGCTCAACAGACACAAGGGAGAGCCCCTATAGGGGCTCTACCTTAGACAGCACCACAGTGCCAGGAATTTGGTAACAGCAGCAGCCACTCATCACCTTCACATGGCATGAGGGACAGCTCCTGAGACCCAGTGCCTCGTGCTGAGAAAGCACAGGTTTCAGAACAGTGAGTGATGAGACATGGGCCTGTCACTCCCAGGAAGCCCCATTATCAGCCTCAGCAGCACCAGCCAAATCTCAGACAAGCAGCCCAGTGAATGACACAGCCCTGTTTTAAAACGCAAATGGCCTGGGTGAGGGCTGATTACCCTCTGAGCACGGTTCCAAAAAGGAATTTCTGAAGTCAGCCTGGTTCTCCCTCATGAAGGCTGAATGCTCCAGGCTGGTGGGGGCGAGGGCAGCCTACGAGTCACCGGGGCTCCTCACTATTGATGATTTAATCATCGGTTTTTCTCCAGGGCTCCACGGCTCAGCCAAATCTTGGGCCTGGGCCACCGTGTTGAAGAAAATAAAGCATCCGTCAGACTAGGAAGTGAGGGAGAAAGAAGAGGGGAAGAAACCAGGGTCTGCTCTGTACACAGAGGCCTCAGCCAGCAGCTTCATAAAGGGGAAAAAACGGACAGCCACTTTTCAAACCCCAGTACCAGCTCCGGGTGCCTGTGACCAACTCCTCCAACCTCTGCGCCTCTGTGCCCTCCTCTGTCCACAGTGATGAAAAGCCCCTCTAGCGTGGGGCTATGATCAGGATCAAATGAGTTAGCAGGTGCAAAGCACCTGGCATGTCAGGCACTTGACAAACGGGGTCACCTGCCCCCTCAACCTAGAAGTTATAGAGAAAATTAACTCTCATTCTTTGAAAGGTAGGTGTTATTTCCTTTCTGAGTACAGCACATGGCTAATCCCCCTGGGAGTGGGTACTAGAGGAGGAAGATGAGAAGTAGCCAGCAAAGAAGTCTCAAAGGAAGGAGGAAACTCAAAAGGGAACTGTGTCCCAAAGCTCAGGTGCCAGGAATGTCCACCAGGCTGTAGAGAGATGGAGTAAGATAAAGCCCAAAGAATGACCACTAGTCCTTCTAAAGCTCACTGGTGACCACCCAGAGCAGTGTCTGCAGGATGATGGGCATCCTCCTGATTAGAGAGTGTCTGAGTGTGGGTTCCCAGAAGCAAACTCCGAGACAAAGATTCAAGTGCAAGGGGTTCACCTGTAAGGCACAGAGAACGCTGGCAGGGAGTAGGCGAGTGATGCAGGGGAGAGAAGGCAGCCAACAATGGGAGCTATCAGGAAGCTTCCACTTAGAAGACTGGAGCCTCCTCCTGCAGGGTAACGTGGGAAACGTGGGCCACAGGGTTCTGCCACCCAAGGGACAGGGGATGGGTATCTATGTGCATACATCAACTCCACATATTCAGGTAAGGGACACTCCCAGAGATGCCGATTCCCGGGCACTTCCAGCCTGCTATGAGCAAAGCACAGCATGGCCTTTGAGGTTTCAGAAAGAGTCGTGGGCACAGAAAGGCAGACGCAGGCAGAGCTCCGACAGCAGCCAAACGCCAAAACGTTTGGAAGGAAGTAAGACCTTTGCTAGGCCAATGGATAAATTGTGGTATATCCAGACAATGCGATATTATTTAGCAATGAAAAGAAATGAGCTGTCACACCATGGAAAGACATGAAGGAATCTTAAATGCATGTTACTAAGCAAAAGAAGCCAGTCTGAAATGCTTCACACTGCACGATTCCTCTATGTGGCATTGCCAGCAGTTAAGGGGAAAAGGTAGATGAATAGGTAGGCCACAGAGGGTTTTTAGGGAATGAAACCATTGTGCAAGACACTACAGTGGTGGGTACGTGGCATTATGTACATGTGTGCAAATCCATAGAATGTATTTATTGCACCAAGAGTGAACCCTAACGCAAGCCAGGGTTGATAATGAAGCATCAACACTGGTTCATCGGTTGTTACAAATATACCACACTAACTCTCTAGAAACTCCTGGTCTAGTGGAGCGAAAAGGCAGATAAGTCCTTGTAGAAAAGGCGGATAAGTCCTTGTAGGAATTGAAACAGGGCCCCAGGACTGTGAGACCACCAACTGCCTGCACTTGGTCTTCCTGGCGTGCAGAGGAAGCAGCGTGAGGCAGGTTTCAGAGGATGGAAGCGGACCGGGTAGGCGGCGTATGCTATGTACACAGGTGCAGAGTCACAGTTTGGGCAGCACAACTTGGTGGGGCCGAGGGAGGGAGGGACTGATGGCAACCTGAGGCCAGAGAGCCAGATTGGACCTGGGTGGCTAGAAGTTTCTTGTGTGTTGCATGAAGGAGACTGGGATTTTTGCCCTGCAGGGATCTGGGCATCTTCAGAACCTGTGAAGAGAGCAGTGGCCCTCTTGGATGAGTTTCTTTTCACGATCCCTCTGGCAGCAATGTGGGCGTGGACTGGAGTCTGGGAGACCAGTTAGAAACTATTGCAATGGTTCAAGAGAGAGAGAATGAGGATGGGGCAAAGAGGAATCTCTGAAGAAGTGTGCTTTCCCCGAGCGAGCCTGAGCCCAGCTAACTCCAGCTCCCTCCCTGCTCTGCACCTGTTGCCACTACATGAGGCCAGAGGAAAACACAGCCAGGAATGCCCGGCTCCCACCTCAATGGGCCTCTCATGCCACCTGCGATCCCACCACATTCCCCAGGCCATTCATGTCACTGCTTCCCTCTCCTCATCCCTTTAAAACGTGTAGGATTAACTTTTGCTAAATTTCCTTTTTTATTTATTTTTAAGTCATAGCCTTTACTTTTTTGAACAGTTTGGGTTTACAGAAAAATTGAGCAGAAAGTGCAGAGAGATCCATAGACCCCTACTCGTCCCTTCCCGGCACAAAGCCAGACACATAGTGGGGGGTCAGTAAAGTCTGCAAAATGACTGAGTAAGGGGGTGATGTAAATGGGCCAAAATGTCACCTGAACCTGGAATTTAAAGCCGCATTTTCTTCTTCCCTGGATGCTATATTCTTACATAGTCATTCATAAAACATCGTTTGTTGGGAGCTGCTCTCTATAGACACAGATTGCCCTGCCATGGGGTTGGGGCTGCCAGGGAGGACTTGTCTCTGAGTGCGTGGCCACCAGGAGCTCCGGTGAGATGCCGCGCCTCCTGCCTTCTGTGCTTCTGTGGGGTGTTAGGGGAGGTGCCCAGAGGGTTTGCCCAGTGTTGGCACACAGTAGGTCTCAATTGCTGCCAGTGAATTCCCTTCCTCATCGTAAAGGAACAACTGCTGTCAAGAAGCCTGCTACTTCAATCTTGTATCTGAAGCAGACATTTCCTCAAGTGAAGAGGACGGCTACAACTTATACTGCTTTTTCAAGTGATAGTAAAAGGCCATCCTACCTTCAGATCCAAGTCTCTTGGCTGTTATAAGAAATGAAAAGGCTGTCACTAAATCACAAGGAATGTAAGTTATGTCGTTATCTTCATCCCTGGGAAGAAGAAGGATAAATCTGCCACCATTAGCCTCAGGAATCAGGTCACCTTGTCCAACACGGCCAGCGACCTCCAGGCAGCATGCACCTTGCACACAGCAATCCAAGTGAGTGCCCTGCTCCCACACAGAGCAAACTCCAGGTCAGCTTGCGTGATGCTGTGCTTCTGGGTTTTTAGCCATGAAGCTGCTTTCTAGGGTTGTGCCTGCACCCACAAAACCCTTCCAGACGTCCTCCAGACAGCAGGTCCAGGGAAGGGGTGAGGCTCTTCTCCCTGCATCTGGAGTCACTGCTGTCAGACCCTGGATGTCCTGCATAGCTCCTGTGGTCAGGCACTGGCACAGCAGGAGGACAAGCACCGAATATCCAGTGTGTCCCTCTAGACACTCACAGAGCAGCAAGGGAGGAGATGTGTACACCCCTAATGTAACGAGGAGGACTGAGGAAGCACAAAGAACAGGTACCTGACCAGGCTGTAAGCACCAAGGAGGACTTCCCGGGAGAGGTGGCCGCTGACCTGTGTCTTGAAAAATCAAGAGACCTTATACGCATTAAAATAGCTACTATCAAAAGAAAGAGGAGGGAAGGAGGAAGATAACGAAAGAAAATAAGTGTTGGCAAGGATGTGCAAAAATTGAATCCCTTGTGCACTACTAGTAGGAATGTAAAATGGTAGAGCTGCTGGGGAAAACAGTATGACAATTCCTCAAAAAGTTAAAAATAGAACTATTATGTGATGCAGTAATGCCACTTCTGGGTATATACTCAACAGAAGTGAAAGCAGGATCTCAAAGAGAAACTTGCACACCCACATTCACTGCAGCATTCTTTACAATGTGCCCTTGATGAATAAACGAATGAACAAAATGTGGTCTATCCACACAAGGGAATATTATTCAGCCTTAAAAAGGAAAGGAGTTCTGATCTATGCTACCACATGGTAAACTTTAGGACATTATGCTAAGTCGCAAAAGAACAAATCCCATATGATCCCACTTATACAAGATACTCGGAGTCATCAAATTTATAGCAGTGGAAAGGAAAATGGTGACTGCCAGGGGTTGGGAAGGGGCAATGAGAAGTTACTGTTTCACGGGATCAAAGTTTCAGTTTGGGATGATGAAAAAGTTCTAGAAACGGCTAGTGGTGATGGCTGCACAACACTGTGAATGCATTAAATGCCATAAAAATGGTTACGGTGGTAAATTTCACATGACATATATATTACCAATATACATGTGATGTCTTTTTATTCATGCATGTAAATAAATATGAAGAAGAGTCTCCAGGGGAGAGTATTTCAGGAAGAAACCCTATAATAAGCCACTCTCATGGCTTCTAAGGGTCCCAAACTTGGGTGAGTAAGCAGGAAAAGCACCTCTGGGGAAGACGGAGGGACAGCCCAGAGCCTAAAGCATCCTCCGCTTGTCCCCTGGAATGGGCTCTGGCCCACCCCAGCTGCTTGCCCATGGAGCCTCTGCCTCATGCTGCCATTTCACAGGCCCCACCACGCCAGCCTCACAAGGACAGCACAGGCACCCAAGGGCAAGAAGTCAGGATGGGACTGGCAGATGCAGTCAACTGGGAGGAGACTCTCCACCAAGAGTGAAAGTAGGAAAGGTCGAGAGAGGATGGCTGGTACCATCCAGGATATGATACCTGATACCCACCAGGAGCCGGGTGTTCTAGGGGCTCCGGGAGGGGGAGAGGAGTACTTTCACTGATAACCCCCTACCTGCCCCCTGGTCAAAGCAGATAGAGTTGTGTCTCCCCACAGAACAAAATGTAGCACCACAGGGAAAGTGTCCTTTGTTGCCAGGCCACCAGCTGGAAGCTGTCACCTCCACTCAACAACTAACTGCCAAGTCCCTGGAGATCCCAGGGGCACACAGGACTTTCAGATAGGGGACATGAACCCTAAGCTCCCTGCCGATCCCTTATCCCATGGCACTGGGCCAGGTACCAGCTGGGAATCAGGAAGGGTCCTGATTCTCGCTGAGCCCTGAGAGCAGAACCCAGGCTCTCCTCTGCCATCAGGGCCCCCAGCCTGCCTAGGCACTGCCCAGCACCCTAACCTGGCTTCTGCCTGCTCATTGCTCAGGTGTCCTCACCCCAGCCCCACTGGACTTCTTTCTGTTCCTCAAGCTCGTCAGGCTAGTCCGAGCCTCTGGGCCCTTGCGCTGGCTGTCCCTTCCAGCTGGAATGCAATTCTCCTTCTCCCCAAGGCTGGCCCATGATCACCCTTCAGACTTCAGCCCAATGTCAGGGCCTCCAAGAAGCCCTGATAACCCAGCCATTCTCTATCACAACCCTCTGTATCTTCCCTCCACAGGACTCACCTCTCTCCACAATTATCTACCCCACTTATATTTTCTCTGTTTATGTGCGTATTTGTCTACTGTCTCTCCTCCTACTAGCATGTGGTTCTATAAAGGCTAGGGTCTTGTCTGTTATTTTTAGCCTGGTACCTAGATTTGACATTAGGCACCTAGGAATCAGAAGTATCTATGGAATGGATGAAGAAATGAATATTATCTGCCAAGCACTTTTGTACCCATTGTCTTATTGGATCTATCGGAAAATCTCTTTGGAATTGGAATTACTGTCCCCACCTTACAGGGAGGAAAATGAGTTCTGGAAGACTGGGTATCACAGTCACACAGAGAAGCAGTGGCAGGGCTGGGATTCTAAGCCACGTCTGTCTAAGGGTCCTGCAAAGTCCCGGGGTTATAAGAAGCAAATGAAACAAGGTGTGTGAGTGTGTGTGTGTGTTCACAAGTGTGTACAAGTGTGCAAGTCTGTGCAAAAGTGTGTGCACTGGGCATGTTCAAGTATGCGCCTTTGCACGCATATGGGTGAGTGGGTACATATGTGCACAGATATGCATGGGTGAGTGTGCACAAGTGTGTGTTCATACCTGGCTCTTGAACATAACTCTACCTCACAAAAGTTCTTGAAACAGAAGAACCTCATCTTTTTCATGTTTGTGTATCCAGGACATTCTACAGGACCTGCAAGGGAGCATCAGAAAGAGTTTGCTTAACTAATTGCAAACTCCAGAGCAGTGCACATGTGAACTATCACTGTTTCAAGTTCCTTCACTTTTGTGCATGTGTGTTTCAGGGGAACGAACACACGTGAGTCTCTAGAGATGAAATTAGCAATAGTTTAGCATTAAAAGTGAATTTACTTGCATGGAGGGTATAGGGCCTGGAACCAACACAAGATTTTGATTTCTTCTAAATGGCTGGACACACTTCCCACCTGGGCCATCTCCATCCTGCCTACTGTGGTCACCTCTCCACCGAAGATGGGTTGTGTATGTGTCTTTGCGTTAGGATCTGTGAGTCTGTGTGTGATATATTAGTGTGTCTGTATGTGGCTATGAATGTACGCATGGATCTGAGTGTGGGGGGGGGAAGTATCTGGGCAGGTGGCACCTATGTATGTGAGTCTGAGGTGTCTGTGTGTGTGTATGTGCACCCTTGTGTGTTACGTTTTGTTAGGACTATTTGTGAATCTTCATGCAGATCTGAGTGTGTATGTGGGTGTGCACATGTGTTTTCTGCCTCCCCTCCAGACTGCGAACTCCTAATAGGACAAAGGCCAGGCCAGCTTTTTCTGTTTTCTTTTATTGTTCACTCCTAGATGTCCAATAAGAACAACTAATTGGTTCATGAACAGCAGGGAAGCTCAGAATTCACCCTTCCCCACATCCCTGTCCACACAGCCTCCCAATATCATAGGGATGAGCAGCCCAGCCCAGACAGGACAGGGGGAAACTCTCCTGCCCCCACCATACACCTACCTGCCCCATCCCCTCCCAACCACTGACACCACCCCCTCGAAAAGACAGCCCGAGTTTCCCTGGTCTGCTTGGGAAGGTGGTGCAGCCACCAGCTCTAGATCAGGCCCTTAAGGAAACTGATTTTCCCCACCCCCTTTGCCCTCCATCTGCATATGCAGGGCACGTTCTGCGGTCAGCGCAGAAGGAGGAACTGTCTGCAGAGCCCCCAACACTAGCCGCCTCTGTCCTCAGCAACAACCATGGACTGTTCCAGCCCCACAAATGCTTCCGTGGCTTTGTCTCCATTAAAGGCACAATCTTGCTCAACCAATTAACGAAGCACCTTCTCCCCTGCAATGCTTAAATTTCCCCAGAGCCAAATGTAAAGTCTATACAATAATTTCACAGTCACTGTTTGATAAAGGATGGCCTACATCTTTAATAATTCTCAATGAAGGAACATCCTGTGAAGGAATTGTTTAATTAAAAGACAACAATGGGATAAAAGGCAAATAAAAAGGAAGAGAGAGAGAGAGGGAAAGAGAGAGAGAGTGAGAGAGAGAGAGTGATCACATCTGTTAATTCAGAATTAAATAAATATCCTCCACTTGAGATTCCTTAAATACTTTCTTAGAAGCCAGATATACTTGTTTAGCATGCAAATGAATGCTATCATTAAACACGTTTGAAAAATGAGCAACTGTACTTTGACTAATTTTGAATCTCCCTGCTTAAAGAACAGCTGTCATGTCCCAGACAGCACAGGGTCCCCAGCTCCGAAGCAGTGACTGCTTCTCCAGGGATTGCCAGGAGGAATTGTGGCTCAATGGTTTCATGGTTTAGGGAAGGCCAGAGTAAGGACTTTTACTTCTGGGGGAAAGGAGTAAATAACTTTTCCCTCTTCTTCCCACTAAGGGTAACTAAAGCCCCCAAACATCATATAAAAATAAAAATGAGAGGAATTTGAACAGTGGAGAGAAGTAGGCAGAGCAGCGAGCAACCTCTGGACCTGAAAAACGATGGGTGATCAGGCCCTAGGTTTCCTTTCTGCCTTGCCTATCCCAGACTCGGAGCTGAAGTCTCTGCAACCCAGAAACACCAACAGGTGCAGGGGAGGAGAGGAGGGGAGGGGGCAAAAGAGAAGTCGCAACAGAAAGGCAAAGGCCCAGAAAAGGAGGAGTCTAGAAAGACAGAAAAATTTGAGATAATAACCACCCTACTCTAGCCAAACACCACCAGGAAAGTGTGGTCCCCCCTCACTCACACCAGCAAAGCCTGAAAGGGGACCCTAGACCCATCTGCACCAGAATGAAACAAGGTCCCCATTCCCCCTACCCAGTGTTGTCAGCAAGAGACCCAGTGTAGAGTCAGAACGTACACCACCACCCAGAGATAAAGAATTCACACTCACACGAACGTGGTGTCACTGGAGCCCACATGGGTGGTTATAATGATGTGCCCCTACTTCTTCCAGCCTGGGGGGGTAGTCAGTGGTGGTTGCCTTAGGGGAGCCAGAACCCCCACATCTTCCTAGCAGTAACAAAGAACCCACACTTCCAGTGTCAGCCAAGAGGAAAACCTGGACTTCTACCCTCATTTAGCAATAATGAGACAGCAATCCCTCCCCAGAGCAGTATCAGAAGAAACCAGCTAAAACAGATGATGTGTATGATCCAGAGCCTCATAACCTAGTACCTCATAACCTAGTACCCCCAAATGTCCAAGTTTGACATAAAAATCTCTAGTCATGCCAAGAATCAGAAAGAACTCAAACTAAATGAAAAAAGACAATCAATAGAGTCCAACATTGAGATGATGAAAATATTAAGAACAATCTGACAACAACATTTAAACAGCTATCATAAAAATGCTTCAAGAAACAATTATAAACCTATTTGAAACAAATGAAAAAAGATAGACTATCAGCCAAGAAATACCAGATGGAAAGAAGAACTAAATGGAAATTTTAGAACTAAAAATTACAATAGCTAAAAATAAAGTACAGTTGAATGAAGGAGGGGACAGAGGAAAGAATCAGTGAGCTGAAATACACAATAATATAAATTACCCAATCTAAACAACAGAGACAAAATTGACTGAACGTTTTGAAATGAATATACCCTCAGGGACCTGTGGGAGAGGAAAAAGAGGGTGGGGCTGAAATAGTACCTGAAGAAATAATGGCTAAAGGAAGTTTTCCCAAACAACAGACTGTTCCAGCCCCACAAACATGTCCGTGGCTTTGTTTCCATCAAAGGCACAATCTTACCCAAACATTATATTAAACCACTCCCATCAGGAAAGCAGGGCCCTTTCATCCTTACTGGAGTAGCCACTTACTCTGGGCATGGATTTGCCTCCCCTGTACATGATGCTTCTGCCAAAGGTACCATCCATGGTCTCCAGCATGCCTTACCCACCACACAGTATTCCACACAGGATTGCTTCTGACCAAGGAGCTCACTTCAGAGCCAAAGAAGCATAGCAATTGTCTGATGCTCACGGAATACACCTGTGTTACCATAGTCCCCACCACCCTGAGGCAACTGGTTTAACAGAATGATAGAATGGCCTTCTGAAGTCACAGGTATAGCACCATCTAAGTGACCCTACAGGTTCGAGCAAGGTTCTCCAGGAGGCTATATATGCTCTGAATGAGCACCCAAAATATGGTATTGTTTCTCCCACAGCCAGAATTCATGGGTCCAAAAATAAAGGGATGGGAATAGGAGTGGTACCACTTACTATTAACCCCAGTGACCCACTAGCAAAACTTCTGTCTTCCTGTTCCCACAACTTTATCTTCTGCTGGCCTAAATATCTTAGTTCCAAAAGGAAAAATGATGTCTCCAGGAGACATGATAACAATTCCATTACTCTATTCCACTATGAAACTTCATATAACTTTCTTACCTTTGTAACTAGAAGAAAAACATTCCAGTTACTTCTTAAGAAAAAAAAAGTAATATTTAATTAATCATAAACAAAAAGAAATTTCCAGTTATGAATTTACAGATACTACCCAGACACTTTGGGCTCCTATGACTCTGAGTCAATAGGCTAAGAAAGGGGTTACAATGCTGGCCAGGGGGATCAATCCAGGCCACCAAGGAGAACTTGGACTACTCCACCACAGGGGAAGTGCAGAAGAGCATGAGTATTTCTCCCTATTTATTAAGAACACATCTGTATTTATACATATACACATATTATGTAAATATCTGTGTCCTTCCTCTCTTATTCCTTTATCATGTAACATAAAATTGATTAAACTTCTATACGTATTTAAGTGTTATTAATTTTACATCCTGGTATTGAAGTCATACAATAACAGCAGAGTAAACATCACCCAAGAACTACTTTTTCTTCTGGGAAAGGGATTAATGCATTTTCAGTTGTTTACAGGGTAGTTGCGTCACATTAAACAGAACTATGATTTTGTTACTGTCTTATTTGGAGATTAAGTATGGTTTAAAGAGATGGGTAGGGGTGCCAAGCTGACGAGGAGTGGACTCATAATGGTTAATTTCAAACATCAACTTGACTGGGCTAAGGAATACCTAGAAGCCTGGTAACATGTTCTTTGGGGATATGTCTGTGAGGGTGCTTCCAGAGCAGATCAGCACATGAGTCTGAGTGGATGAAGGAAAGATCAGCCCCTAATGTGATCAGGCAACTTCCAATCTGCTGGGGGCCTGGAGAAAACAAAAATGGAAAAAAGGCAAGTATGTGAATCCATCTGCCGATCCCCTCTTCCTCTCCTGTCCTTGGATGGCACCTCCAGACTTTCCTGACTTTGGACTCCAGGACTTAACCCAGCAAGTCCCAGATTCTCAGGATGTCGGTCTTGGACTGAGAGTTACACGTTCAGCTTCCCTGGGCCTGTAACCTTCAGACATGGCCTGAGCCACACTGCCAGTATCCCAGGGTCTCCGGCTGCAGACAGCCTGTCATGGGACAGCCTCCTACCCGCATGATCCAACTCCCTTAACAACTCTCTTCTCATCTTTATCTGTCTCCTATTGCTTCTGTTTTCCTGGAGAAGCCTGACTAATAAAAACTTAAATGGAAAAATGCCCAAGATATCTTGACAAATGAAATTAAAAAAAAAAAAAAATTCATACAATGACCTATTTTCTCACATATATAGTGCCATTGTATATGTGGGAAAAGATAGACACGCACTCAACTCTTGAGAATGGTTATCTCTGCAGGGTAGAGTTGAGGCCACGTGCACCTTCAACTTCATGTGAGTCCATCATAGTTGAAGTTCATACAACTTTCTCTTAACTTTGCAAACAGAAGAAAAACATTCCAGTTACTTCTTAAGAAAAAGAGACGGTAATAAATAACTAAATGTAAACAAAAAGAAATTTCCAGATTTGAAGACTTATGCAATCAAGTGATGATTTTCTAGCATGGCTTATCTTTAGAAACTATCCCTTTGTTTTCCACAAAATGAATTTTGGATGACAATACTACACAAAACAAGTAGTTTCTTGACTCAGCTTTGCTAAGCACAGCACCTCTATTCCAGCCCCAACCGAGTGTCCTTTCACACCCTCAAGTCAATGCTGTTACCACACCATCATTCCAACATGCGAGGAATACATAGTGCACGCTTCCTATTAAAATGATGATTTGAAATCACCTATATCCATCCCACCCTCACACAAGTATTGTTATCATTTTTTGTTTTACTTCCATTGGGATTTGGTTCTATGCTAAGATCCCTATGGAATCTTATACATTTGCAATAAAATGATCTGTGTAACCTTGTGCCTTGCTTTTCCCTTATAACCTATCTAGTCGTCTGATGCAATTTATCTAACACTCATAAGTCAGCTGCAGGATGCTCCATCACATGGAGTATCCCTTACCCATACGCCTGACGTGGACTTTTCAGATCACCCATTTTTTATTCAGCTGATTTGAGCAACTTCAAGCAGAAAGCTTCCAGTGCAGTTAGGACAATCCCTGAGGAGAGATTCCTAGAAATAGAATTATCAGGTCAAAGGGTACAAATACTTTCTACAGTTCCAGATACTCACTAGTAAATTAATTTCTGGATCCTGTCTACCAGGGTGTAATAGAACAGACAAGTGTTCATTTTACCAAGGTCTGCCCAGAAAAATGACATCCTTTTTAATTTTCATTGCTTTGATTACAACTGAAGTCTTAGGGGTTTTCCATGTGTTTGTTAGCAAGCCGCATTTCCTCTTGTGATTTGTTTGATCATGATCTTTGCACATTTACCTACTAGGAATGATCGGTATTACATTTATGCTTCTGGAAGCCCTCTGCTTTGTCACACTTCTGCTACAGCTTCCCTATTTACTGACTGCCATTGGTGCCCACTTGAAATAATACTAGTGATAAAACTTTAGACCTATAAAGCACTCAACACAAGCACACTCTGGTTTGATTTTCGTAACCCTCCTCTTTGTAAGACTAATGGGATTTGCAGCCCCACCTTTTACAGGACAGAAAGCAAAGGTCCAAAGTGATTAGACTGGTTTATCCAGAGTCACACAACCACTAACCAGCAGGGCTGGGACCAGAATGTGTCCTTCCATTTAAGGAGGTAAAGTAGAGCAGTGGTTATGAGTCTGGGTCTGTAATCCAGCTCTGCCCACCCCAGGAATAGTAAGAGCCCTTTCCCCCAGGCCGGTGAAAGAGTTACATGAGATACTGGACATGGGAAGCTGAGCATAGTGCCCGGCCCATGGTAACTACTCTATCAATCATACATTCTACAGCATGTGCTGACTCTATTGGGGCAAGCACCCTGCAGGACCCGGGGAATACAGATATGAGAATGGAGTTCAGAGTCTGGCAGAGAAAACAGACAGACCAGCTGCTGATGGCCAATCATCATGGCAGGGCTCTCATAGAAGCCTGCACAAAGCATTGGGAAGCCACAACCCAGACCCCATGTCCCTCCACCAGGGCAGGATCTGCCACTCAAGGTCAAATTCATCTCTCTGAAGTTTGACATTTGAGCAAAGTCCAGCTTCTCTGACCCAATGTCATCCGTGAGGGTCACGGACCAAATGGAATGACTCTCATAAATTTTCCAGCATCCCATCCATCACACCCTCCCTCCACGACTCTCCCCTTGGCAGGAGGAGCCTCCACTGTTCCTGAGTGTGTGCGTCTGTGATCTTCTCTATCCAGAGCCCAGCCATCCATCCTCAGGGTCTGCCCTTCAGTGTGTGCAGAGAGCAGTGCCTCTGGAGTCTCTGTGCACAGGGGCCACTAGTAGCTAGAGGTGGCCCAGGGAAACCGTGGTCTCTCAGAGACTGTGCACTACAACTGGCTCCCAAGTTGCTTAGAGTGGTGTTCAAGGACAACCTTCAACACCCCTTTTGGGGCTAGGGCTTTATCAGCTATTGTGAGGGAGGCTTGTGCAGGCAAGGAGGCCAGAGCTGAGTAACTGGCACATGGGAAGGTGCCTGGGCAGCCCAGCATGGGAGGGCAATGTATGAGCTCCAGAGATCCTAACTCATGGGGTGACTCTGGGCAAGTGATGGCCTCTCGGTGCCTCAACGTCTTATCTCTGAAGCCAGAATTAAAGCCGATCTGGCTTTGAATGCCTTACTGTGTAAAGTACTGTAATCATATAAATAACTAAGACCCTGATTCTCCCAACAGCATTCAGGCTGTGGGGTAATAAGAGCCACCAATTACTGAGCACTTCTGCGTGCAGAAATATATTTTAAACCCATCTCATATGTCATCTCAGCAAATTCTTAGCATAACCCTCTTCAATCATTTAGCCAAATATTTATGGAGCATTTTTCTTAGGTGCTTCAAGATACAGGAGTGAACAAAACAGACAAATGTCCCTGCTCTTGTGAAACTTACACTCCAGTGAGAAAGACAAAAACTAAACAAGATTAATAAATGAAATGTATAATAAGTCACACAGTCATGTGTTGAGGAAAACAATAAAGCAGAGAGGAGGGATGTACAATGGAAAGCTGGGAGCTAAAGTTTTATCAGAGGAGCCAATAGGTAACAGGGACTGTTTGGATTAATTGGCAATAGTCACTTCTCTCCCGGTGGGTGGAGCAGATGGCATAGCTCAACTTTCTGTAGACAATGGGATGTTAACAAGAGATTGTGCAGCCCCGAAAGACCACGGCTTTTGGCCCTGGCAGAAGCACAAGGAGACAAGTCCCTGCATGTGCATATTTGTGTCACATACAAGGTTGCTCCTCCAACCTTGGCCCGACCAAAGTGCTGGAACCAGGCCTGCAGCTGGAAGCAGAACCCACCTAGCCCAGCCTGGGTGAGGCAGCTCCACCAACCAGGGTGCATGAGACCCTGGATGACAGTGAGACTTGGGGATATTTTTTATGCAGCATTATGTGGTCATTGGTGACCGATGAGGGACTTTGGGGTAAAGATTTTAAGGGAAAATCTTTTAAGGGAGAGAAATAGCTGTGACTTTCTGGGGATAGACTGTTCTAAGCAAAGAGGAGAAAAAGGGTAAGGTTCATATACCAGGGCCTTCCTGGCATATTCAGGGGACATCAAGGAGACCTGGGCAGCTGGAACAGAGGGACCCAGGAGGAGTGTAGCAGGAGATGAGGTTAAAGTAAGACTTTAGAGGCCGAGTGACCATATAATTTATCATCCATTTTTTAATAGAAATCTAACTTATGAGCAGTAAAATGCATTCTTTTTAGTGCATAATTCCATGAGTTCAATAAATGTAGGCAGTCATGTAACTAACGTCATAATCAAGACCTAGAACAGTTCTATTGCCCACAAAACTTCACTAACTGCTCTTTGTAGTGGATCCCCTTCCCTAACCCTGACAAACCCTGATGAGTTTTCTGCCCCTGTAGTTTTGCCTGTTCAGTGTGACAACTGTAGTGGCCTATTCTGCCCCTATAGCTTTGCCTCTGGAGTAGGGCTCCTTTCACTTGGCATACACTTTTGAAAATCATCCACGTTGCTTTGTGTATCAGTAGTATGGTCCTTTTGAATACTGAATAACATCCCTTTGTATGGATGGGCCACAATGTGTTATCCATTCACTGCCTGAAGGACATTGTGGTTGTTTCCAGTTTGGAGCTATTATAAATAAATAAATCTGTATGAGCATTCACAGACAGAAAATCAGGGTGAGTTTGAGCATGAATAATTCTTCCAAGAAAAAAGGTACACATGGGAAGTTCCATGCAGGCCAGAAAAAGTATTCACCAACTTGGGTAAAAGTAGGGACTCTGGCTGTCACCATGGTGAGATGGGAGGTAATGGGAAGATTCTAACCAGGGGAGTGATATGATCGGCTGATAATTTAACCAGGATTTCCCTGGCTGCCTCAGAATGACAAGTGGCAGGAGGTGAGGTCCAAGGCAGGGAAGCCAGTTACGAGGGGGTGGTCACTGGGGTGGAGGAGAGACCTAATTCTGGGTACACTAAAGGCAGGGCTGACAAAACTGTCCCTGGACTAATTATGAGGTGTGTGAGAAAGGGATGTCCAAGGCAACGCCAAGACATTGGACTTGAGCAACTAAAGAAAGGGTGATTGGGCCATTTCAAGAGAAGCTTAGACAGGACAAGGCACTTGCTCATGGCCACTCTTTGAGAGATGGAGCCAGGACTGGCCTCCAGAGCCCCTGCCCAGCACTTACACATGTTTGCTTTATATCAAAGAGAATAATCCTTCTCCTGCCAGGCTGGAACCTGGACCTCATCCCAACAACATAAAAGGGCCCAGTCTGGAAAGGCCCTGCCCAGGGGCACTGCCAAAAGGCCCAGAGGGCAGGAGCTGGACCTTCCCATAGGACTGTTCATGACCAGACCATGAGGCCTGGGGAAAGGCAAGGGAGCAAGAGGACAAAGTGGGCAAAGGCACACAGGAGGGCCACATCCCTCCCCAGTCAGCACAGGGACAGACAGAGGCCAGGAAAGAGGACAGGGCCAGACCCAGCTGCCATCTGAGGCTGACCTTCTGAGGTCAGAAAGCAGAGCTGGCAGCACAGGTGGGGCACTCTGCGGCCCTCAGCAGTTCCACGTGAGCCTGTGATGCAGGTCATCAGCCCCTGCTCCCCACCGGGCTTCAGCTCCAGCGCCTAGTGCTAGATTCACAATATGCCACCTGAGGAGCCTCTTCTGCACCCCTAGTCCATGGCCCCAGGCTCTTCCAAGCAAGCAGCAGCCATAGGAGCTGGGGTCAACACAGACAAGCAGTGACTCTGCAGACAGGCCCCCCAGGGAGGGGGACTCCTGCTGCTGGTTCATGCAACCGCTTTGTGGGGGCCAGGAATGGCATCTCACATTCTGCCTGGCCACAGCTTTGAAATATGTGCAACAGCACAGAGCCCTTAGGAAAGGCACATGCCCTGCTTTCCAAGGACAGCAGAGGGCAGGGCCACCTGGTACAGTGCCCACTTCCCCCACCCAGCCATGTCACCGGAGAGAGGGAGAATCACTACCCAGCACCGTTGAGCTGAGCCCTGCACACAAGGAGATCAATCAGTCACCCAATGACAGCACGGGCACATCCTTCATGTTGTTCCCACCCCATCTCTAGGCGGTCCTCCCAGTCATCCATGCTGGGCCTAGGAAGAACACCTCCCCTGCTGCACTTCCCTCATAAGCATGGCTTTCTTGTGTGGGCCTCACGGTGCACTCAGCTACACACACACACACACACACACACACAGGTGCCTGTGAACCCACTGCACTGAGTAAGCGACCATCCCACTGTCTGCCTGCCCTCCTCTTCTCAATATCACAGAGCGAACAAGAACAGGCTTGCAGACATGTGGGCCAGGGTTCAAATCCAAACCTGGAAGGTAAAAAGAGCTAGCTTCCTTTCAAAGCTGCTAGCCAGCCCAGCTAGAACCCAGAGTGCACCCGTGCCCGGCCGCACCTGCCCTGTGAATCTGCTCAGTTCAGGGTGCAAGGCCTCAGCAGGCGCATGAGTGGGGGGACCTGCCTGAGAAGGCCCCCCTCACCTGTCCTCTAACCTATGAGGGTCACAACTCATACCCCACTTGCTTAGCCAGGGCCTGGGCTCCCTCCCAGAGTGACATCCCTGCTCTGAGGATGGCCCAGACAGAAACATGCCCACCAGGCCCCCACCCTCTCCAGCAGCAAACAGGCAGTGAGACACGCGGGGAACGCCAGCTTCTTTGTCACCAGAGAAAAACTCCCTGCCACAACATCAGGGGCAGTCCTCAGCAGACTGAATGCCGGGAGCCATTCACACCTTTTCCAGTGGGACCTGGCCTAAATATCCCTAAAGCCCCTAGGCGCTCAGGATCTTCAGTTCGGGGTATACACCTACATCCTGGCATGCACCATATTCAAGCTCAGCTGAATTCAGCCTGATATCTTGTTCCCATGACCCTCCAGGGTCTGGGACGGTACAGTTTGCATGGACCTTGCACTGGGGCCAATAGTCAGACAGTGTATCAGAAAGCAAATGCCTGGCGTGTGAGACAGAGGCCTACCGCAGGTGACAAGGCTGTGACAGTTCTCATGCCCCCACATGCCTGTACTTGCTGCTGAGATTAATTCACCTGACAAATCAATCCTACCCACTCCTGACTTCATTATTTATTCACATAATTACACCTGGGTTTGGGGGGGGGGTTAAAGAAGCAATTATAGTTGCTATGAATCTGGATCACATTGTTACCGTCTGCTTTCCCAGAAAGTCAAAGGAGCACTATCAATTGAATGAGTGGTGTTTTCTCAGGAATCGTTACCCCAGACACCTGGGGAGAAAGCTGGATGAAATGGGCACTGGGGTAGTTGTCAGGGAGACAAGGCCATCTCCACACCCAGAAGAGCCCGGTGTATGCTCACCACACAAGTGAGAAAATGAGACCCAGGGGGTGGTGTGCCCTGACTGAGGTCCTACCGTGATGGAGCACAGAGTCGGTCAGAGACACGTCTTCTGTCACAGACCCTGTGTGTCTCTGCAGCATTCTGCCTGCCAACCCCACTGCAGACTCGCCCACCCTTCTTGCCTCCTGTGGCTTTCACACAACTCCCACCTTGAGTCCTAACCCACGAAGGCACACATCTAGATTAGATTGGGAACATCTTCTTTAAGGAAAGCAGACAGAGCTCAAGGGACCAGCCGTCCCTTACCGGTGGTGTGCTGGGCTCATGGAGCCTTCATTCCCCACTCAGCAAGCACACATTATGCCCCCTCTGCATGCCTGGCACCTGTCCCAGCACTGAGGACAGCTGCTTTTATAAGCAGCTCTTTATAAAATCAGTGCGCATGTGACCAGAGAAGGACCCAGAGGGAGGAAGGTGGCCACACTGCCTTTCCAGCAAAGATTCGAATCTAGTGGGTGAGACCAACATCAGTCAAATTAGCGTATGTCAGCTGGATCTTTGCAGAGTAAAATCTATGCTCCAAAGGAAAAGCACAGGTTGTGGTGTGTGTGTCTGACAGACCTGGGTGCCCTGAGGAGCCGCGACTCAGAGGAGATGAAAAGGATGATAGCATTAGGAGGGTGTGCAAGAAGGGATAGGAGCAGTGGGGATGCATTCAGGGATAAGAGGCCTGAGAGAGAAAATTCTAGAAAAGTTAGTGTTCCATGTTGCAAAAGGAAGGTAGCAGTAAAAATACCCACTGCTCCGTGTGGCAGCCAAGGCCACAGTGATGCCGGCCAGCAGCCGGGCATTCGCCAGGCATGGGATCCTTCCCTGACCCCTTGACCTCACTCCAGAAAATGTCCCCTTGGCAATAATACAAAGAAAAAAATAAAACAAGACACATGAAGGTTTTCACTGAACGTTGTCAAAGAAATTGACTGAAGATTGGAAACTGTCACAACATCCAATAACAGGAAACATTAGGTAGGTTATGCAACATCAATTCTTCATCTCAATAAAATCATTAAAAATAATCATTATGAAGTCTTTACAACCACACAGGAAATGTTTATGCCAGGATGTTAGGTCAAAAAGCAGAACACAAAATTGCATCTAGATTATAAGCAGCTCTGTATAAAATCAGTGCACATGTGACCAGAGAAGGACCCAGAAAGCAAAACTGATGACTGGGCTCGGCAGTGAGGTCATGAAGTTCCTCCTGACATCGTCATATGCTTTCAAAATAAGCAAAGTGCGTGTGGGGTGGGAGGAGGAACCCATGTTCAGATATTGGGTGGGAAGAGCGACCCACATCCAGGAGTGGGATGGGAGGAGGGATCAACATTTAGGTTAGGAGGGACCCACATTCAAGTGTGGGTGGGAGGGACCCGTGTTCAGGAGGGGGTGGGAGGAACCCATGTGCAGGTGTGAGTGGGAGGAGGGAGCCTTGGGTTCAAGTGAAAGCTCTCTTCCTGGGCTGTGCACTGGGGCCGAGTCATTCGCTTCTATGATGGCTGCTCACTGGTCAAGGGAGGACCGGGAAGTCCCAGGGTGCAACTAGGGAAGAAGGGAGCAGGGTGGTGGGGGAGGCGCAGCAGGGCTGGGGCTGGGCCTGCTGCAAGACGAGGCGGAGGGAGTTGGTAGCTAAGATGGAACCCAGGATGGAGGTGAGAAGGCGATGGGGCCCTGAGGTCAAGAGGAACATGAAACCATGAATGGCCACAAGGAGGTCAGGAGAGAGGTGGCATTTTAGATGAGAAGGTTTTTAGGCCAAGACCCTATACAGGTCTTTGAGGTGAGGAAATCCAGATACCTGCAGTGGGCTGGGATGAACTGAAAGCATCTATAGGATCTATAGGAGACCCTGCACGACGCAAATGTTCCTCTGCAAATCTAGGAAAAAACTTTTCCAGTGCAGGCACTGCAGGAATTCCCAAGGACAGGGACGCTGGCCTGGGGCAGCTCAATGCGTAGTAGCACTTTGCCTTAGGTAACACCAGCCACTGTCTAGTGTTGACATAGCCGTGGGCTGACAGGCCTGCAGACTGCAGGTTTCCACTCCTTCCCCAGTCTGGTGGGTGGCTCTCTCTCCTCCAGGCACCTCCTCAAGCTTCCAGGGAGGCCACAGGAAGCTGGTGCACCTGAAGCCCACACACTCTCTAGGGGATCCTTTGGGAGGGAACCCAGGAGTGGGCTGGAACCCTGCAATCCTGCCCCAACCCAAATAGCTGTTCTGCTCAAGATCCTTCACTGCCAGAAGTGTGTCCCAATAACAATCCAAGCCATGAGGACCATGACTTGAAGGGTGTCCCTTGATGTGTACAATGCACAAGCCACACGATGACCAGCAGCAAGTCCAGTCAGGCAGCCCTGACTCAGACTGGTGGCCCCAACTTCAACCTGATTACATAACCTCTTTGCATCTCAGTTTCCCCCACCAAAAAAAAAAAAGGAAATTAAAAAACCCTCTACTTTGTGGAATTTAGAGGATAAGGCACAAAAAGTGCTCAGAAAGTGCCTGGCCTGTGGAAATGTGGACACCTCAACAAGTATTACCATAACTGCTATTATTATTGCCGGCTTGGAATGGACCTTTGGCCACCAAATTGTCAGATGCGCTCCTCTGGGACTGAAATCCTGCACAAGAGAAGGTGTTCACACATGCGTACTCACACACCCATGTGCACACGTGCACATGATACTCTGGACCCATCTCCCGAAAGGAGCAGAGCCTGGGATGGGGCAGCATCGCCTTCCGCCCCATCACCTGCACGGGGCTCCGCTGAGCTTCTCTCCTTGGGGTTTTGCATCTCTTTGTTTGCCTCACTTCCAGTCTTTCTGAATTCTCATGTTCTTTGATTTGCTGGTCCTGTGTTTAACAAGGGAGGTCTTTGATCATTTTTGGGAAAAGGCCCAGGCATCAGAGGGCCCACCGATGCCGGTGAGTCTGGCAGCTGCTGCGTTTTCATCACTTGATTTCCCCAAGTTGGCTTTCACCAGTACCTATCCTGACCGGTGCCCTCTCTGGGCCCCTCCCTGCCCCCAGTGCCCACGCTGCCTTAGCTGAGTCCACCTCTGCCCTGCCTGAATGCTGCCCAAATTAGAGAAGCCCAAACACACGTTCCACTTGCCATTCATCATCCTTTAATTCTGTCATTCTCTGTACCCTTTCCTAAGCAAATGTTCTTCTTTCAGCCATGGTTATAGATTGAATATCTTTCACAACACATATTTGCCTTCCTGTTTATCTTGCTTCCAGGTGGTTTCCCTTCTCTGTAAATCAAAACAACCATTCCCTCAGCTTCAATGAGGGCCTCTGCCTAACGCCAACAGGACATCAGGACGGGAGAAAGGAGTGAATGCAACGTGCATAAAGAAAGAGACTGTGTGTGTTCGGTGGAGGGTGCACTCACCCCGCCGGCTTGGCCTGCGCGAGTGGCCTACCGAGCTCTCAGCAGAGGGCTTGGGCCCTAACAAAAGAGGCCTGGTTAATGGACTCCAGGAGCCAATGTCATCAGGCCCAGGGACGATGGCAGCCCTCAAGGTCACAGTGGCCACACGGGCTGAAAACTCCCCAAGCCCATGCCAGCTCCCTCTCATGCCATGACTCCACAGAAGGACAACCAAATACACGGCTTTGTGTCCTGCTGCCAGAGGGCACTGCAGCCACACCCCAGCTGTGAGCCAGGCCTGCCACTGCACTTGGTACGGCGGTCAGACCACAGAGGGCCTCGGCCTGGAGGTCGTCAGCTCACCTGGGCAGATGTTCAGGCATACCATTGACTGGCCTCCTTCCCCCGAGGGCTCCTAGTTGGTCCAGAGTGGGATCTGGGTCTTCATCTGAAAGCTGCCCAGGTGATTTTACTGTGCAGGAGAGAGGGACACCACAGGGCTTTCAGGAGACGGAACTCTAGAGCTGGGTGGCTAAGAGGCACCTCCATCCAGCAAGCTGCTTGGCCTCACTAGGTTTCAGTGCCCTCAGGTGTGAAAAAGAGAATCAACACCGCTCCTCACAGGTAAAGAAGAAAATGCATGTGAGGAGGCCAACACCAAGTCCGCACTCAGGAAATCTCTATTTACCACTACCACTCCTTATACACCCCTGCATCACCCCACCCCAGGGCCCCTTCTCTCCCCACTCCACCATGTGGTCTCTGCCTCTCAGGAAGAAACGGAAAGGCCTCCTGGGTCTGCCTGTGCAGGGTGGACTGGCCCCAGTAGCGGGGGAGACTGCCTGCCACAGGCATCCCCAAACACCCCACAACAGCAACCACCTCTTGGGAAGAAGGGCACCATTGCCCAGCAGTGATAGGGAAGGGCTGGGCATCGAGGGGGCTTTCTGCCACACCACCCAGAGCCTGGGGGTCAGTCTGCCACACCACCCAGTGCACCAGTGGGATGACCATTCCAGGACTGGGCTTAGAGCCCCCTGTCTGCTCTCAGGCCCTCTCTTCTTTCTTCCTTTCCCCAGCTGTGACATCAGGAAAGGGGCTGCCTGCAAACCTGTCATCCTAACAAAACTGTAAAAGTGTTTGTCAGGTAGTGGAAGCAAATGTGTAGTTTGTAGCTTCCCAGGCTAATAGAGACCAAAGTTTGGCTGGTCCGATGAGTCACGCTATTTAAGGAGGTGAAAGATTCAAACTGCTGAGAAGAAGCACTAAGGGTTAAACATAGGTTTCATCCACAGGAAGGTATCATCTCTGGGAGGGAGGGGGGAATTGGAAGCTTCCGGATGACATTCCATATTCTCCACCTGTTAGAGATGCTGTCTTGTCCAAGAACTCAGTGAGGTGCACTGTCCATCTGAGCCCTGAGGACCTGGGTGATCGTGATCCTGCGGCTCGGGCCCACAGCCGCACAGCTGGTGGCGGCAGAGGCAAGGGCACAGGTAGGCGATTCCAGGTGCAAGACCTGAGCTGCCCTGAAGTGTCTCCAACCACTCAATACAGGAGTTGCTCATGTCGGCCCAAGTGAGGACAAAGCAACCAATGAGATGCCAAGGACAGGGGAGGAGGACAAAGTGCTGCGACCCAGGACCCCAGGCTAGGCCAGGCCACCAAGCAGCAGATGGGCCCAACACAGAACTCTCACGTGGGATCTGCAGGATGAGGAGAAGCCTGACTCTCTCACAACCTCCTGGAACCGATCTCATCGGCCAATCGCAGGGATATGCATTCTCTTCCCAGCTCCTCAAGTGAACATCTGTTTTTCTCCACACTGTGAATGTCACGTCAAGAATTTCCAATTACCTTCCCCTTGGTTTTATTTAGCATCAGTGTATTGGAGGCATAATTAGTCTGAGATGAAAACCTGTATTGTTCTCTTCTTCTCGGCAATGAAATAGGTTCCAAGTGCGCTAACAGAGAGGATCCTTCTCCAAAAATGACAAACGGACAAATGAAGGATGAAAGAAGCAAGAGTGAAACACAGATTAATGGCAACAGCAGCCAGAGGGTAGGGAGGGCTGTGATGGCGGCGTCTGCCACGGAGCTCCTGCTGCAAATCTCACCTCCTAATGAGGATGGGCCTTCTCCAAAACATAAAAGTGATGCTGATGAAGATGAAAGACCAGTTCCCACTGAGATGTTTTCAAGTGCTACATCATGAGAACCCACGGGGATTGCTGATGAGGTGAGGCCGTGCAGGGCCCTTCTCCCATGAGCCCAGTCGTGCTCAAAGCCCAGGAGCCTCAGCTGACACATGTAGGTTTTGCACTGGCCAGGATTATCCAGAATTGCAGACAGTACCCTGAATTGCTGACAGAAGGGGGGCATTTGAAGGATCGAGACCCAGTTGCCCTCATTGACTTCAGGCCTTGCCAGAGTCTAGACCTTTATTTAGCCTCTGATCTGTCTAATACGTGTCAGAGCAAGTCTTCAAGGACCTTGCTCATGGGATGCATGCGATGGTAATGGCCTATCTGTTCTGCATTGCCTTCTTAAAGACTCTACTCAGAGCAACAGAAGGTTCATTAAATATGAACTGGGTCATGTCATTGGCCTGTAAAAACCCTCTGGTGACTTCCCCTCACATTTAAAATAAAATCCCCACTCCTTACTTGGCCACAGAGCACAGGTGGTGTTCGCTTGCCCACCTCTCTCACCCCACCATGCCACTCCCTGCCCTTCTCACGCAGGTATCCTCTTTCTGCTTCCAACATGCCAGTCTTTAATAGCAATGGTCTCTTTTGTAACAGGAAAAGCCTTCTCCGATTTTGGCATTCAGGCATCAGCTCAAAAGTAAAAGAAGCTGGCCACAAAACTGACGGCACCCCCCAGTCACTCCCCACCACACGGTCCGATTCCAGGTTGTCTGTGGAACTCTTCATCATAGGACATTACCTCGCTTTTTGCCTATTTTTCTCTCATCTAAAAGGTAAGTTCCACAGGTGTGATGCTCTCACCTGTTTCACCCCACACCTTGCAGAGCTTCAGGCATCTGACAAACGGGATTGCTCAAAATCTACTCATGGACTGAAGGCCAGCGGGGAAGCTGGTGGGGTCTGGGTTATCAAGAGCACCACAAAGTATACACATCTGTCTGCAGATACCTGAGAGGCTGGTGCAGGAAAAAGAAAGTAAAATTGCAAGTGTGGCCCTAGAACACTGATCTGGATCGAAGGCGTGGAAGCCAGGGGCCAACTTTTGCCTGTCATTGGTGAGGAGCTTTCTCACTCCACAACAGAATGAGTTTCCTTAAAAGATGGTGAGTTCCCCGTTCTGCAGAGGTGTACAAGCAGAGGCCACTGCTGGAGCTGTGCAGTGGACAGATGAGCAGCCTTCTGAGCTCCAGAGTCCATCTACGGTGGTCTCTCCTCTCTTGGTCAGATCACAACCCCATGAGGAAGGGCGCAGACTCATGTCAGCATGGGCACCTTGCACGGGTGGGGCTGAGGTGCTGGGTGGAGCACGTGTGTCCACCAGACATGGAATGGAGGTGTGCCTGATTCTTCTCAGAAGAATGTAAGCTGGAGGCTCCAAGTGGGGCACCCTCCTGGAGGAACTAAGCCTGCAACCTGCACCTTCTGCCAGGAGCACAGCCTGGAGAGTGGATGGGGAATGCAGTGAAGAGAAGCCAGGGAACACCACCACCTGCACTCCAATTATTCATCTTAAGCAATCCTCCTTCAGGGCCCTCACAGCCCCAAGAAGGGGAGCTTGACTCATGGACGAAGAACCCAAGGCTCGGTGAAGACTAGTTTTTGGTCCAAATGCTGCAGCAAGTCTAGGGTGAAGCTGGTGTGGAGCTCATATCTGACTGATGCCACAGCCTGGAATCTTGGTAGCCTGACCCCGGTGACTGGGCAGCTCCCCTTCGATTTCAGACCCTTCCACTTGGACCTTTCTCAACTCCTTTTCCTCTACCCTGTCTTCTGAGAAAATGAGGCCCCTTAAATCTCCCAGGCCAAGCCCCGGTGGAAACCCACTCAGTTCCACATTCTATCATCTGACCCAGAGCTTTTTCAGAGGGAAGCTGGTAGGACAAGTGCACGGGCAGGCTCCCTCCTCCACAGGAGTGTGCAGCTCCGTCACAAATCTGTATTCCCATCCCCAGCACAGGTGCTCCTTGGGGAGGCACTTGGCAGGGAGGACACTCCTCTCCCTGCCCACTACCAGGGATCCAATATTGGCCCGTGCAATATTGGCCCGTGCATCCTCTCCAGGCTTCCTGGGCTTTGAGGGAGGGTAGAAAGGGACAGAAAGAAAAACGAGGGAGATAGAGAACCAAGAACTCACACAGGCTGTGAAAGGTGACATATCTGGGGACCTGGGGAGAAAGTGGCTCATGAGAGGAGAGAAAGAAAGAGAGACAGTTCTAGGAAGTGTTGCTACAAATTAAGAAAAGGATCCTCCTTGACATTCTTCAAAGGCCACTGGTAAAGAATTGCTTTGCATGTCATTTTTTTTAATAATGTGACTCTACATAGACATTGGGACACAAGGCACCCCTACTTATATTTGGATTACAAATTACTGAAAAAATAGATGAATGAATGAGTAAATGAATGAACAAATAAAAACTCAAAATCCACTGTTCAGCTCCCAAAGTCCTAAGTCTCTCCTGCCCGGGTTGTAAGTGACAACAGCTAACACTACCTAGGTAAAGCCTTGCTCTATGCAGGGCATCCTTTCAAGTGCTTTGTGTACTAACTCCTTTAATCTACAACCTGGGAGGCAGGTTATCTCATTATGCACATTTTGCAGGTTAGAAAAGTGAGGCTTTCACCTATGTTACTACAGTTAGTGAGCAAGTGGTGGTGTTAACCAGAATTCCAGCTAGAGGCTAATTCCAGACCTATCTGCTTAGACAATTCTTAGTAGATATCCTTGCTGAAAGGACTAACAAAGCCCCCAGCCCACCCCACCACTCCAGGATGACCCCATTTTAACTGCTCCCGACCAAAGAAACCTGCCAGGGTGTTGCCCTGGGAGGCCAAAATGTGTACAGTCATGTACCACATAATGACATGTTAGTCAACAACAGGCCGCATACATGAGTGGTTCTGTAAGATCATACTACCGAATTTTTACTGTACCCTCTATGCTCACATACACAAATACTTACCATTGTGTTACAAGTGCATATAGTATTAAGTATAGTAACATGCTGTATAGGTGTGGTATGTAGCCTAGGAGCAATAAGCTATAAAACACAGCCTAAGTGTGTAGTGGGCTCTACCATCTAGGCCTGTGTAAATACACTGTGTGATGTTTGCACTGCAACAAAATTGCATACCCACACATTTCTCAGAAGGTATCCCTGTCTTTAACCAAGGCATAACTGTGTATCTTGTAATAAGTCAGGAAGAAAGGGCCGAAAAAAATCAACCAAATGCAGCTGTTAGCTTCTTGGCTATAGCCAATATGTGCATAAAAAATTTGATTTCATAGAAGCATAATAAAACAACATGAAAAATAGTTATTTGCAAAGGAGTGAGCCTGGAATGTTGGGGCTGAGGCACATCAGCAATGTCTCTCCCCCTACAATCTGTCGGCAAGCATTGAACAACTACAGTGGTGCTCTCTCCCCTCAGTGTTTCCAAAGGACACTCAGGAAGGGTCTAGAAGTGAGAAGCTGCCCTCCTCAGGCAGCTGGAAGGGGAAGGACAGCCAAATTTAGTGTGGCCTAGACAGAGGCCAAGGGACCAGAGACTGCTTATGGAAAAGACATTGTCACCCACAACCAGTGGGCTGCTCAAGGGGCTGAGAATGTATCTGACTTTTCAAGGTTAGCTCCAGGTCTGACACATGCAAAAGACAACATGCAAAAATGCTTGCAAGTTTGCCTTGAATTCAATCAGGTTGAAACCAATGGTCTTCCTCTTCATGGGGAGAGGAACACGGATAGCCTCAGGGCAGAATGTGGCTAGGGGCTAAGGCTCACCAAAGATGCTGAGCTTTACGCAGCTGGGAGCCCAGGATGCAGCCCAAGTCTTCAATCTACCACCAAGTAAATAGTCATTTAGAGCAAGGTCCAGAGGGACAGAGGTGGCCCAAAGAATCATTTGCAAAGAATTTTTGAGTCCTCTCCTGTCAACCTGTCCTCCACCACTACCACCATAACCACAATCACCATCACCACCATTACTGTCATCCCCAACACCAACATCGTGATCACCACACAGCCACCATTATCATCACCATCATCATCACCATTACCACCATCTCCAATACCAACACTTTGGTCACCTACCTAAGTAAGCAGTGCAAAATCACTACTTCCATTATCATCACCACAGTCACCACCACCATCGGCATCACCATCACCACAATCGCCACCGCCACCACCACCATCATCATCACCATCAATCATCACTGTCATCAATACCATCACCACTATCACCATCATTACCACCAACACCACCGCCACTGACATCACCACTCCAGTACTATCACTGCCACCACCATCAAGCTCACAGACTACAAATAATTTGTACTTCAAAAAGGGAATTAGGGGACAGTGCCTGTGGCTCAAGGAGTAGGGCCCTGGCCTCTTATGCCAAGAGTGGAGAGTTCGAGCCCAGCCCCAGCCAAAAACCGCAATGAAAAAAAGAGAGAAAGAGAGAATTAGGGGGAAAAAGTGAATTAGAATCTCCCATGCTAAAGAATTATAAACAATGAATGTAGATATTCCACCCTCAAGGAGGTGGAACATAATTCCCTGCTCTTTAGTTGATCACTCTCTAAGTAATCTCACATAGTAAGATCTTTCCAAAGAACTTTCCATACTTTCCAAAGTATGGAAAGCAGGAAACAGAGAATAGCTTTACAGTAAAGAAACCTGACAAACACTATGTCAGCCAGATTGTCAAGGTCAACATCAACAATGATAAGGCACGTTGATAGTGAGTACCCTTGACATGATGTGATGAGAATGGCACTTTACCTCCATGGTCTCCTTCGCAAAACCCATAACCCCAGTCTAATCATGAGAAACACATTAGATAAATTCTACAAAACACCTGAACAACAGTCCTCAGAACCATCAATGTCATCAAAAGCCAAGAAAAAAGTCTAAGAAATAATCACATCCAAGTGGTACCTGAGGAGACAGATGACTACTGCAATGTGGAATCCTGGATAGAATAACAAAAAAATGAAACAAAAGAACATTGAGTAAAATGTAAAAAAACATAATAATAAATGGACTTTAATTATGTCAACACTGGCTTATTAATTGTGACAAACGTACTATGCTAATATTAAAAAGCTTCTAATACAGAAAACTGGGTGCAGAGTATATGCAAACTCTGTACTAGCTTCACAGTTTTTCTGTAAATCTAAAATAATTCTAAAATTTAAATTTTATTCAAGATAAACTG
The DNA here is from genome assembly GCA_963574655.1 of Perodicticus potto. Classification (NCBI taxonomy): domain Eukaryota; kingdom Metazoa; phylum Chordata; class Mammalia; order Primates; family Lorisidae; genus Perodicticus; species Perodicticus potto. The sequence goes on along the minus strand of CAUYRH010155795.1, from coordinate 37,603 downwards.
GAGTCTCACTCTAAGGTCTATAGAACTGACTTCTAAAATAGTCCTCAAAAATGTTTCCTCCTCCAAGTTACTCTCTCCTTGGCTCTATATTTTGTCAATGCTCATCCAAATATGGACGCCGCCCTTCTTCCCTGGCCCCAGGTATCATGTTTCTTGAGGCCACCTAGCACTTTAGCAAACACAGATGTGAGAGGCACACCATGCTGAGATGGCTCCCAGTGTCCTAGAGATGGACGCCAGCCTGTAGCAGCCATATGGGGTCTTTTCCCAGCCCATCCGCCCACTCTTTCTCTCCGTGCCTCTCTGAATGTTGCCATATTAAAATATCTTTGCTCTTTCTTTCAAAGCTCTTCCTCTAGCGTCCATGCTCTGAACACCCATGCTGCCATCCTACTGCCCCCCAGTTTCTCCTGGCTGGTTCGTGCCTGTCCTTCAAGACACAGCACAGATATTGCTTCCTACAAAAAGCCCCCCATTGTCCCAGGATGGACGTGTCGGGTTCAGAGACGCCCCATAATGCCAGCACTGACATCCATCCCGTAGTGTCACTGATGGTTTACTTTCTCTGAGGACAGACAGGTGCCCTTACCTACATCTCTCTAGTGCCAATCTTCAACAAATGTTTATTTAACAATGAGTAAATGACTTGAGAAAAAAAAGGTGACGTGAAAAATCATGACCAATAATCCAGAGCTTTTGTTCCTGGGTTTTAAACTGAAAATTCTGCTTCTCAGAACTCCATTATCCTCACTAGAGTCCTGTATAACCACATCCATTATATGGCAATGTAATGGATTACTAGATTTAATTATAACAGGATAATTAATGTCAAGGTATTGCCAGCTTGGACATAAATATTAAATATCACCTCCAATGTAACGATTCTCTAACTCTCTACCGGCCTTAGAATTACCAATTTTTGATGAGCAGTGCCTTTGTCATGCAGAAAGCAATGCCAAGTAGAACATCTGGTTTGCTGGCTGCTGCTGGCTTCCAGGTAGCACACCTCCTCCCTGGCTTGGGGCTGAGGTCCCAACACACCTGGCTCTGGCATGGACTGTCTCTCACATCCCCTAGTACAGACCACCACCTTCTGGAAGGATCTGCCCAGGTCCCATGGTAGGTCCCTGAGTCACACGTGTCTTCATGACCTCTATGTCCCCCAGAACCTCAAGAAGCAAGGGGCCTTCCGAAGCTCAGACAAGCTGGAGACAGCCCTGTGAGTCAGGGAAGGGATGCTGAGTGCTGTGGACCAAGAATGCCCTGCCCCGTCCCCCACCCCTCTACCACATCCTTTCCTCCAGCCACCTCACAAGCCCTGTTTTGGTCCTGTCCCTAAAGATTGCAATTTCATTCTGCATATTAACAAAAACATCACTTCTCATCAGTTACCTTCAAGCCATTCTCAAAATAGCAGGATTAAGACACAAAAGGTAAGTACCGAACACACTGCCCAAACCTAGCACTCTTCCCACCCTTTGATCTTGCCAGAAGTCTGGAAAGCACAAGCCCAAGCTACCCGCTGACATACTAGAGCCCTTACCTGAAGCTCTGAGCCTCATTACAAGCTATAAGAAGTCCTGTCACCATTAAGCCCCCGTGCTGTGAGAACCCAAATTGGTGTATTCAGAGAAACCAAAGGAATAGGAAGATTACCCAGCCAGCCTCTGGCTTCTCCAGCCCTTCCCGGTCTGATGAGAACTACATCAAAGATTCTGAACCAAAACCACCCAGCTGAACCCTTAACAAGTTTTAGACTTAAGGAAAATTATGAGAGATAATAAAATGATTGTTGTTTCAAGTCGCTAAGTTTTGACATGGTTTATCAATAGCAATAGACACCCAGAACAAAGGTCCAACAACCGAGACTCTGCAGTAAACACACAGCTCTCAGGTCCTTCTTCCAGCAGCAAATTTCAGCTTCCCACCTAGCCCTGGCACCACTGTGAGCACAAAGGAATATTCTGCCCCGTCCCCGATGTACTGTGTTCCTGGCTCAAACATCTCCCTGAAATACTCACTCAGACCCTACAACCACAACCTTGGGATCTTCCGACCCCTGTTGACCTCACAGCAAGGAGTCCTCGCTGCTATCTCACTCCCACACACCCACACGCCCACCCACAAATAAAGTAAAACTATTCTTTGGGCCTTAGATGATTGAGCTGAGACCTCTGGGTTACTTGCGTTTCCAGGCAAGACCAAAGTGATGCCAAACACAGGGTGGGTCTGATGGAAAGCACAGTCTGCGTCACCATTTGCACCATCACATCACCACCACTATCATCTTCATCACGATCACCACCATCAGTATCATCTCCACCGTCAGCATTGTCACTATCGGCACAGTAATACTGGGGACATTTACTGAGCATTCATGTACCAAACCCTTGTTCTTTCTGCTGTCCCCACTGCTTCCCCACCTGAGAACAGATGCCCCATGCCGAGCCAGAGCCCAGGCTTCTCTGCCGGACCCTGGCAGAGAAGCCGGACTGTTCATGAGCCAGGGCTGTGTCTGCTTCATGTTGGCAGAGACAGATGGCCACTCTGGGTGTGGCTCCCTCCTGGTAGGAAGAGACACCCAATGGCTGGAAGAGAAATACACAGCCCTGAGGCTGACATTCTCCCTGCTCAGCCTCTTGGGCGCTGGAGCCCAGCAGGGTGCCTGGGTACCTTGTATATCCTCCCTTTCCCAACCTCCCTTTGGAAGCCAAAACTAGCCAGGTATGAAAGGATATTTCCCTTCACAGAAAACAAAGGTCATGATATCTTCAAATTGGCAACTGCATTAAATGTGCAAATGGTATTCTCCATCATACAGATAAAATTCTTTCTTTCATTGTTTAATTTGCTCTGAGGTTTCCCACTGTCCCTAGACCACTGTTGCTGTCCCTAACAGGACAGACACCCCAGGCTGAGCCAGGGCCGAGAACCCTCTGCCTGACCTCACCAGAGAAGTAAAACCATTCCCTGCCTGTTCAAAAAATGAACCAGAGCACAGTGCTCAGAGCACAGGAGCCCCCAGGCTGGGCACAGAAGAGGGGTACTCCTCCTTGCTTGACCTCACAGCAAGGAGTCCTCACCGCTACCCCCACTCTACCTGGAGACAGGGGAGCATGGTCTGGAACTCCCTACTGTAGCTCTTAGTGCCCTCCCCTAGCCTGGGCAGGGGCCGTCCAGAGTCCAGGGACCTGGGACTACAGACTCATAGCAGGAGAGCTAAGAGAACTGAGCATCACTGGAGAGGCTCTGACAAGACACCCAGCAACTGCCTGAATTAGGAATCAAGTCCTATAAAGATGTCAGCCTCATACAAAGCTAGACCTGCCCACTGCCCCACCCTACCACTGCAAAGTGCCCTGGGTGACCTGCAATGAGTGGGGTATATGGGGACTGGCATCTAGTGGGTCACAGGAGGGGAAGGAAACCACCTTAGCCTCAGGAAAAGCCACAGGCCAGACCCAGGGAGCAGAGGTCATAGCTGCAAACAGAGGGTTGTGGCCTGGTCACCTCCTAGTGATACTGAACCTGAGCATGGACAGGATACAGGTGAGAGCAATGAAGGGTGGGAGGGGCTGGGACAGGAGTCCTCATCACCGTCTCCATCACGCCCATGAATCCTTTATGGTGGAAGTGGGGCATACCACACAAGTTCAGAGGCCCAAGTGGGAGCAAACTCTGCACCCCACACACGCATGCACACAGGCAATCGCGTGCTGACAGCACTGCTTGGTTCACCTATTGGCCGAAATACAAACAAACAGAACTCCTATGGCTGGGGAGACCCCACAGGCTCATAGCAATCCTGCCAATTCTCAGGCTGCGTCATGGCTGAGGCTGGTCATTGTTGATGCTGTTTCCCTGAATCCCCTGCTGGAGGAAAGAGGAAAGACACACCGCAGGGCATGTCATGTCCCCTCTCAGCCCTGCCGGAAGGAGAGGTCCTTGGAGCAGCAAAGCAGGCCCAGTTGCTCACACATTACTAATGTTCAAAGCTCTTTAGGCTGATTGCTTGCTCCTCGCAGGAGGCTGCCATGGTGGCTGCTGGCAGGCTGAGCTCACTTGTGCCTGCGAGGACACTCGGCAAGGCACAAAGCAAAAGTCAGTCTGATTTCCAACACTGAGGCCCAGGCAGGCAGCCTGAGCTCAGGGAGCCCAGAGGAGGCTGCCAGGCAGGGGACTGCCAATCTGGGCCCTGTGCTCTCCCTGCAACCCCACAAGCAGAGGGAGCACCTCCCCAGGGTAGCCACCCTCAGCTCCATAAACATCTCCCTGTGGGCTGACAACCATCTATTACCACTCTCTTAGAATTTCCATGTCTCTGAGCTACTTGTGTATAGAGTCAGAGAAGGTGGCAGAGACACCACCTTCTGTCCCTTTTCTGATCAGGCTGCTCACAAACCTTCAGTGACTTCTCATTAGATTGAAATCAAGTACAAAATCCTACCATGTCCTGAGAGGCCCCCAGTGCTCTGACCTGGGGCTCCTCCCCATCTTCTCATGCCACCACCCTCAGCCTTGCTCACTTAGCACCAGTCACACCCTCCTCCTCCCTCATCCTCCAACATGGGGAGCTCATTCCAGCCTCAGGGTCTTTGCACGTGCCATGCCAGACGCTGACATCTCTGCAGCCAGCCCTTGCATGGTGGGCCCTGTCACATTCTTCCAGTGTCTCCACAAACACTCCTCAGTGGCATCATCGTCCCTGACCACTAGCCGAAACCACTCTCTTCTTACCCTGTCTTATTTTTCTTCGTGGAGGTTATCGCTGCTTGAATTGCTTTTAGTTTACTCCTGTATTTGCTTAGTGTCTGACCCTCCCCTTCACCAATGTCACCTCTTGAAGATAAGGTGACACCTTTACTTTTAAGTCACCTTATAAGGCGACTGAGCCACCAGACAACCTCTTGTCTGGTGGCTCAGTCCCTTTATACCCCAAGGTTTCGAACAGGGTCTGGTCCCTATTAGCTACTCAATTAATACCCCATCCATTTCAAGACAGGCAAACTGAGACCCAAAAAAGAAAGGCAGTGGCCTACAAGTAAAATAGGGAACAGGACAGAGTCAGGTCAGGATCACGTGTGAATCTCAGTGTAGGGCTCTGGAGAACTGCTGCATGTGACCCAGGGAACTAGACAAATCCCTAAATGCCTACTTGGTGTACTTGGCGACTTGCTGAGCTCCTAATCTGCCTGGTGATCAAGAGGTAAGGTTAGTCCCTCCCTGCAAGTGAAATATGGTTTTAGAAAAACATGAGAACTGAGGCCACAACCTCAGGCAGTGATGCCTCAGCCCTGCCCTGGTCAGGTTCCCTGAGGTGCTGTGCCCACAGCAGGAATTGTGGGAATAAAGTCCAGCTTTGAACACAGAAAGCCTCAGTGGCTAAGGGCTGGCTTTCCCACTGGTGTCCACATGACTGCCAATGGGCAAGCCCTTTGCTGCTTAGAACTTAAGTAGCGAGCTGCTTCTCATGCTAAAGACCAGGCAGGCCAAAACCCTCCTCACCCCAGAACGGAGAGGGAACTGACAGGTCCAAGGCTGTGTGCTCACAAAGGAGAAAGCTACAAGACCCGTGTTTATTATCCAGTCTCGGGATAATAAACAGTTAGCAGCAGCACTGTGGGGTAATGTTAGAGGGAGCAAACCAACACCAGTGAAAACATCTATCTCAAGAATTGACCTTGACACAGGAAAGACCAAAGATACCTGTAATTATTAAAGAGCTTAGTTAGCATTTAGTGTGGACTTCGAGCAATGATGGATAATAAGAACAAGAACTTCCTGCAGATGCAGTTGACCCTTGAACAACATGGATTTGAACTGCGCGGGTGGACTTACACATGGATTTTTTTCAGTAAAAGTATGCCTGCCTCTCCTGCCTTCCCTTCTGCCTCGGCTACCCCTAAGACACCAAGACCAACTCCTTCTCCCCTCCTCTTCCTCCTCCTCAGCCTACTCAATTAGTAGACGATGAGGACGACGACCTTGACCATGATCCATTTCCACTAAATGAATAGTAAATATATTTTCTCCTGCTTATGATTTTCTTCATAACATGTTCTTTTCTCTAGCTTACTTTTGTGTAAGTATACAGTCTATAATACAAATAAACATACAAAATATGTCTTAATTGACTGTTTATCTTACCAGTCAGTCTTCTAATCAAGAATAGACTATTAGTAGATAAGCTTTGGAGGAGTCAAGTTATACGTGGATTTTCAACTGCACAGGGGCCAGTGCCCCAAGCCCACATGGTTTAAGGGTCAACTGTACAAAGGAGAACCCTAAGGCCACTCAGCAATGTCTTGTAATGACCACCAAAAATGAGGGGAGTGTTGGAATCATAGAACACAGGGTTGGTAGCTTGAAGATCCAAGGAAGGAAACAGGGACTCTAAGGATCACCACACTAGGATGATTGCTAATTCTTAGTGATAAAAGACCGGAAAAGAGAAGAGGGTTCATTTCGCACTGGTCTCATATTTAATAAGCTTAAGTTGATGGTATATAAGCAATAAATCAGATGTTGCCACTTGGCAGTGCACAAGCCTTATCAACCCTGCCATAGGCAGAGCCAGTCAACAAAGAGTTTAAAAATTTTGTCATTAGTTACGAACATTTAAAAAATTAAGAGATTCACAGAAAGTCCACATTTCTGGCTCCTCTTGAGACACAAGACGTGGTGACTACATGAGGCTTTGTCGTGGGAACCCAGGTGTCCACGGTTGCTATACTCTAAGTCTGCATAACTCACCTGCTCTCTTGCCTGGAGGCTGCAAGCATTTGGATTTATGACCTGGCTGTCATTCCAAAGGGTGGCTTTAGCTCTTCTTCACTGACCCTTTGGTTGCCTTCAGAAGGCCTAAGTTATAGATTCTCCATTACCCAGATTTCATGGGCCCCTTTAGCCATCACAGAGCAGAGAGAACAACAGATATGGAGCCCCTTTCCACCTTGCCGTGCTAGCCCAGAGCTGTCTGCAGCTGGGTTCCCCCAGGGCGCAGCTCTTCCTGACTGTGTGTTTTCTCTCTCTAGTGTATCTTTGCAGGTCTTCATGGGCAGAGAACATGCCTTCTCCCCCAAAGCACCCAGTACAAGAAGTCCAGGGTCAGGACCCATTCTACCTCAGTGGTAGGTTGCCACGAAGAAATGCCACTAAGAAATGCCTTCTCCTTTGTTAAGTAACTCTACGAGCAGAAGGCTCCAGCAGCTGTCCCTCCTACTGGCCCAGCAATCCTGAAAAGCCACTAGCAGCTGTGGCTGCTAGGATGGTCCAATGACAGCCCAAATGGGAGGTGTCCTGTGACCCCGACCCTGCTCCTACTGAGTGCCAGTGTTGGCCTAGTCCTCAACCCAACCTGGGCGGGCTGAGGGTGATGACCACTTTGTCCCCTTTTGCAAGTGCACCCCCCTCACCACTCCAAGGTGCCCTCCAGACCTCATTTTCCTCATTTGGCTCTGGGAGCTATGCTTCCAGATGCAGGTGAGCAGCCACCTGCTACCAGTCTGGATGCAGCTACCCTTCTCGGAGATGCCGACACTTCTGACCTTGACCCAGGTTGGTGCTAAACACCATCCATGGACCAAGCATTTGGATCCCCTAATGAGTTTTATCTCATTGAATTCCCACAGCAACGTCCCTGGGAAGATATAATATCTCACTCACAGACCAGCGAATAGTCTTGAAAAGATGGCACCAAGAGCAGAGCTGGGGCTGTGACCGTGTGTCTGTTTACACCAAATACAATGCCCCTTCCTCTGTGCCACCAGCATCCCCAGCCCTGGAAGAAACATCACTGCGTCTTCAGCTGAGCATCTACAAGCCTCAGCTTTCTTCTGAGAAGAAGAGAACAGGTGGAGTGGGCAAGGGAGGAAGGAGAGAAGGGGGGGCCACCCTGGTGTGTGCTGGTCTGTCTCTTACTTAAATCAAAGTGGTTCATACCATGGAATACTATGCAGCCTTAAAGCAAGATGAAGACTTTACCTCTTTCATGTTTACATGGATGGAGCTATGGTATCTCAAGAATGGAAGAAAAAGTATACAATGTACTCAGCCCTACTATGAAGCTAATTTATAGCTTTCATATGAAGACTATAATCCAATTATAGCACAAGAATATGAGGAAAAGGGCACGAGAGGGGAGGGGAGGGTAATTGGTGGGATCACACTTATGGTGCATCTCAGAAGGGTACAGATGAAACTTACTAAATGCAGAATAAAATGTCTTCATACAATAACTAGGAAAGTGCCATGAAGGCTATGTTAAACAGTTTGATGGAAATGTTTCAGATTGTATATGAAGTCAGCACATTGTACCCCATGATTGCACTAATGTACACAGCTATGATTTAATAAAAAATTTAAAAAATTTAAAAAAAATCAAGTCTTGCACCTGCCTTTGTTAGGAAACTGACCGCCTCCCTTCCAGACTCCCCAGTGTACCCGGGTTTATTGGGGTGCTTCCCCGGGTAAACTTCTCTTCATACCAACATGCTACCTCGTGCAGCCACTCTTTCCTCCCCAGGCTCTGTGGTTCCGATTGTGGATCACAACCCCTGCTCCTTGCCTTCTCCCTGAGACCACTTACGGCACACACAGGTGACAGTGCAGATGTGCATGTAACACTGTGCAGAGGAAGATGCCACACCACACCCTGCAGGGCAGCAGCAGGAGATGAGGAGCAGACACATGAGGTGTCGGCCATCAGCCTCGCCACCTCTTTCCTAAGCCCACTGGCTGAGCTGCAGGTCACCTGCACAATGCCTGGTCTCAGCCATTACGACATCCCCAAATCTGGAACATTGACTTTGCTCGGGGTCACAGAAGATGTTCTGTTCTTCTCAATGCCTCTGAGCCTCTTCCATCCCTGCTTACACAAGTTCATGGGCACCTTCTTGGTGCCCGTGCCCATGTTAGGCACTGTGAGAAAGGAAAGAGCCCTGTGCTTAATTCATAGAAGATCCCCCGGGGTCAAGTATCACTAACTCTGGTGTGCAGATGGACACCCAAAGCCCAGAAAGCTGCAAGGGGAGGCAGTGAGGGAGGAGTGGGGCCAGATCTGTCTGGAATGCTGCCCTTCCCTGCCCAGCAGACAGAGGCTGATGTAAAATGCTGTCATGCTGTCTGGTGCCCAGGGGCCCCATGCAAGCCACTCTTCTGGCTGTTGAGGGAGAGGCAATGGCAGCCGACCTGTGCCCTGTACTCCCTGCAGGTGTATAGTACACAAAGGTCTGGGGGTGTTCCTCATGGGGCCCCCAGATGATCCCAGAAGAGTCTGATCCCCTTTCCCACCTGCTTCCCTGGGGTAACATCCACCAAACCTGCTCCCTGTCACATCCTAGAATGACAATGGGCTTTCCCTCTGCCTGTCAAGGGCAACAAGCCTCCTCTCCACTGTACAGACTGAAAAAGAGCTGGGCTTTGAATCTGGGGGCTCTGAGTCCATAGTCCAGCTAGTGACCCATCATCTGTGATAAGTGGAGCAAAGCTCAAAATCCCCAGACACTACCTTCTGGCCCAGCCCTTCCCTCCAGCACTGAGTTCATGGGTGTGAATAAGGCAGACTTGTAAATAAGGCGAAATTCCATCCCTCCCTCTGTCCCACATCCCCCTCCTCACTACCCTTACCCCGAAGTTGGACAACATTAAAGCAAAGTAAGAGTTGGGAAACATACTCCAGGTGACCTGCTGATCTGCCTCCCAGGAAGCACACCTGCCCCAGGGTGAAGGGAGAGGGGTTGCAGAATGGTCCCACCTCCCCACCTCTGCAGCATCCAGTCCCACTGCAAGGTGGCTGTGTAGCTTCCCCATGAAGGGGGTCACCCATCCAGAGGAGGAGTCTCTTTGCTCCACCTGTGGGACTGATCTCGTGGCTTGCTCTGGTGGGCAAGAGATGACATGGAAGCCACAGCGCACCAAGTCTGGGCCTGGGGCCTCGAGCAGCACTGAGCACTCACACTTGCTCTCCTGGAGCTCTGCTGCCATGTGAAGAAGCCTGGGCTAGCATGCCAGACAACCCATTACACATGGCCTAGTCACCATCACCCCTAGCTCACAGCTAGCCAGCCAGATATATAGCCAGCCCGGCTGAGATCAGTGAAGTCTGACCCAGGGCTGCCACGCATAAGGCTGATGCTTATTGTTTCACGACACTGGGTTTGTTATACAACAGCAGTTGACTAATGCAGAGGCATTCCCCTCTCCAGGGACACTGGTAGCTTGGGCACAGATGACCAGCACCAGGCAAGAGCTCTGTCTATGGAAACCACAGGCGGAGCATGGCACCAGACATGGGCTGCATGGCACAGACAGCTTCTCCGAGATGAACTCACACCAATTTGGATCACCTCTTCTCACCCCTGCCTTCCTGTGGCTGCCTCAGGGGACTCACCATCCAGCCCTTCGGGCACCACGCAGGCTGACTCACCACCTCAGGGGAGCCCACCCCCCACAGGCTGCATGCACGCCCTTGGGGATCTGGGAAAACAGAAAGGGTAACTGAGTCATGTCAGCTGCTGCAGGCTGTCTCCATTTGTAAACACCTATTTCTCATGCCTGCTGCCTCAACAGCCAAGGAGGCCACCTGCTAATAAACCACAGGGACTCTGCAGGGAGGAGCTGACACTTTGCTCAGCTACTTAATGACCCGGGAAGGAAGGAAAGAACACGAAATGTCTCCAGGCCCACATTCCAGGCTCACAGCCCCCCTCTGTGACCCCGAGAAGGAGCAGACAGGCCTCCCAGCAGCCCTAGTAAAGCCTTCTTCAGCAGCCCCGAGCACCAGGAACAGGATAGCATGATTCAGGATGTAACTCGGAATAGAACAATACTCAACCAGAAAATAAACACCAGAAAGCCCAGCAGCATCCAAGCATTTTCCCTTGATGATTGCTTGGCTATTCCTTTGAAATATCAAAAATCAGACATTAAATTCTTTCAAACCAATGTTTCTGGTGGCTCTGCTTGGCTGGAGCATTAAGGATGTGTTTCATCTTCCCACTGGGAAACAGGGGTTCTAGACAATGTTTGCCTGGGGGCAGCAGTCAGTGCTCCTGGGCCCCCGCCCATCATCTGTCCATTTGCCAAGCATCATGCACAAGCACTGAGAAGGTGATTAACAAAGACACTGCCAGGTCACACGGGGAAGATGAAACAGTCAGTCACACAAGGGTGGAGGCAGGGCAGGTTCCGGGATGAGGTGTCCATGGAGGTGCATTTGGGATGCAGCCAGCCCTGTGGGAGGTGATGGGGCTGTCACAGAGGGTGGGCTGTGACACCAGATGCTTGAAAGACCAGTGTTGGTTACTACTCAGGAAGGGAGCTCACAGCAGCTTCCCCAGCCTGCAAGGGGCTTGGAAGGATGAGCAGGAAGATGGGGACAGAGGAGGGAGGGGACAGCAGCTATGTGGGGTCTTAGATGTAGGCCCAACAGGACAGTTCTTCATTCCCATCCCCATCTCAGACAGACCCTGAGTTCTGGCTCCCCCTTGCCCCTGCTGAGTTCTAAACCCACCAGAACAAATTCTAGAAAACATCTCTTCCTTGTGATCTCATTTCTAAGAATTTTTAAAAGAAAATACAAATTTCTCAGACTGGAAGCACTTTTACTAAAGTGCAAAGGCTTTAAAATCCGTAAACAGTATGATATAATTAAATGCAAATGCAGGGCCATATTTAAAAATTAATCTTCTATGATTAATTAGTAATTTAAAATATTCTGGTAAATGATACTTAAATGGCACAGAATTATCCTAGCTCTGAGTGATAAAGTCATCTGCTACCGATTTATCGTGTTGGAGTAAGAAATATTTGCATATATCATGTGGGACAACAGAACGTTGCCATTACTTAATTTACCTTTGCTACAAATGTATTAAAAAGCACAGTCTTTATATTCAAATTGTGAGAGGTTCACTCACTTCAGTGAACTGAGCAGCAATTGATCTGAAGCCTGGAGTTAACTCAGGCTGTGCTTCTACAAGAGATTAAATGTTGGCCACCAGCCATGGTCCACACCTGGGAAGCCAATCTAGGCAGAGACAGCAGCTGCAGAGACCCCTTCTTCCTTTGTCCCATCATTCCCACATACTCTAGTGAAAGGTGACATCCACTCCCAGAGCAATGAGAAGCTTCCCTACCAACCAGCTGTTCTTGCTGTTCCTTCTCCTATTCTCCTCTCTACAGAAAGAGAATACTGGTATTTATCTACATAGAGAGGTCAATGCCACCTGCTACAACTGTCACTGGGTAATTGCCGTTTCTTTCCCAGAGATATAATACTGTCCCCAGACCACTCGACCACCAGCGATGCCATCATCCCAATAGATGAGTGTGTGCCTATTAATGTGTGGGTCTATAAACGCGTATGAGTTTGTATGTGTCTGAGCTGTGGGCTGTGCTAGTCTGAGGGTCTGGTTGTACCACTGGGTGTGGCTGTTTAGTTGAACCATTGGATCAGCACACGTCTCTATGTATGTGCATGTGTACACATGCCCAGTGTCCCACTGCCTGCCCTGCTTACTACCACCTCTCCCCCAGCACACTCATCTCTCTGTACCCTGTGCACCCCGACCACATACCATAGCTGAGCTCAGGATTGTCCTACCTGCTGGAGTAGCTGCGATCCCATTTACTAACCCATCCAAACTTAAGACATGGTTCTTAGGCAAACTTAAGCCTTCCTAATAGCCAAAGTTTAAAGACCAAACTCTTTATTGACAAACTGGTCATCAGACCAGCCAAAAAGACAAGTGAGGCACATGCACAAAAAAAAGCTAGCTTTAGGCCCTTTCTATTGGAGGTATGAAGTATAAACTATCCATTCATTGTTTCCCTTAACAGCTGCTCTTGACCAGGCCTCATGCTGCTCTTGGAAGATAAAATGGCGACTGCCACACAGTCCCTGGCCCTGAGAACATCACATCCTAGTGGAAGGCACAGACTGCCCAACATCTGCAGGATGCCCAGAAATGGACCATGCCCAGGCTGCCGCGGCTGAGCAGGCTGTACCTGTCTCTAGGAAAGAGGAGCAGCAACTCTCCTCCATAATACACAAGTGGCTTCAGATAGTTCAATTTCTCTACTCTTTCCAGTGAAACGGAAGACTGGGAGGGAGCGGCATACTGAGGAAATAAAGAGGGAGGTGCAGGAACAGTAAATGAGAGGTATCCCCCAAATGCCCACACAGCCCCAGAGGAGTCCTCAGTAGATAAGAGCCCAAGGCACAGCCTCTCTGCCAACCCCTAGGAATGCTCAGCAGAGCTGTGGCTGTGGTATATAACCATAACCTTTGACGGGGAGGTGGCACCGCCCATGTACTTGGTGATCCACCCAGTACTTAACATGGTTCCTGATCCATAGGAGGCTCCCAATTGGCACTTGCTAGGTAGGTGGAGGATGGATGGATGGACGAACAGATGGATAGATGGATGGAATCCCCTCTAGGAATTTGAGCTGAAGCCTAGGACCAAAACAGACTGTGGACTGGAGTTTTCCCCATCAAACCTAACCTGGAGAAGAATGAGAACAGAAAAACATGTAAACTGACACCCCTGAAAATGACACCAAGAATAAACCGGTCCTAAAGTTTGGATTCCCCACCCCAGACAAGGGAGCCCTTCCTGCTGACCTCCCAGGGTCAGCTCCAGCCACTCCCTGTCCTGTGCACCCACGGCTGCAACCACATGGTTCACACGGCCCTGAATACACCAGGGTCTCCCAAGGCCTCTCCCCCAGCCTCTCCTTGTCCATAGGGTTAGTACAGGTGCATTCCTGTAGACCAGCCCTGGTGTCACTGAGCCACAAAGCTTGGCCTTCAGACTCCCCCACCCCCGGCCAAGTGGAATTTCTGCATCCTGGATGCTCCTCCGAGACCCAGCTCACACCTCTGCCCTCCCCAACAAGCTGGGAGCCCTGTGAGAGCACAGAACTTGGCACAGACTCATTAAGGGCTGAGAAACGGCTAGAAGAACCAAGAGCAAGAGAGAGAAGGCTCCAGCAGCCACCAGCAGGATTCCCAGAGCAAGGCCTCTGCCCTCGGCTCTGCTCAGCAGCCACCACCTTGGTCCCCTCAGGAGTTCTATGGCCCTGGAGCACGGAGATCACCTCCAGACTGGTGAGTTGGCTGACAGGCTACGTGAGGAGAACATCACAGGTGATCGTCTCTGCCCACTGAAGCTCCACGTGGCAGCCAGTGGCCCAGAGAAAAGCCGAGGCCCAGCTGAGGGCATAGCTGCGAAGGACCACCCACCCTCCCGTGTTTCTGAGGCCAAGATCAGAGAGAAACAAGCCCCACTGGAGAAGGGCCTGCACCCTCAGCAAACCCCACAGACAGCTCCATGGTAGGTCCAGGCCTGGGACCAAGAGACCTGAGTGCTGTCACCTCCAAACCCAGCCTCCCCAAGGATAGTCTCTCAAACACCTTTGTAAGATAATGCCCTGATATGGTGGGCTGCTAAGATTGTACTGGAAAAGCCTCAGAGGAGGACACATGGAATCAAGACAGAGTGATAGTCAGTGAAGGGTCAAACCAGCCCACAGGGCCCCAGGCAAGCCCCAGAGCCTCAGCCTGCTGAAGTCCCTATACCCACCCACTGCCAAGGCCAGGCTCCCCGCACCTGCAGCCCCCAGCCAGCACAGTCTCTCATGAAGTGGGATCTAAGAGGGTGCCTCATGCCATCCAGGCCACAGCCGTCTGCAGGGAATAGATGCCATTTAGCAAAATGCAAAAGATTCAAGGAGATTTGTCTTTTTCACTCGTTCCCATGTGGCCAGGCCTTCGAGTACAGCAGGGAAGAAGGTACACTTGGGAAGCCACCCAACCCACACCTGCGTACTGCACCCATCCCTTATAGAGCACAATGCTGACTTAGCAGTGGCAGTGGGAGCTGAGAAGCCTTTTACTTCCCCATAAAAGTGTTTGGAGTTTCATAAAATTCAGGACATGTTCTGGCAGTGGGTCACCCTTTTAAACATCACTCATCCTTGTCACAGCAAAGAAATAGATGGTCCAGCCTGTACATGAAGCCCAAGCAATGCCTCCAGGCAGTGACACAGACTTTGCTCAGAGATGGCATTCCAGGTGTCACCTAGGGGACCTGCTGGGCTGTTCACTCAGACAGGTCATCATCACCTCCAGATTCCAGATTCCTTCCCTGCCGTGCTTAGGACATACATTAAAATTCTTTGTGCATAAGCACCCTGAAAGCCTCTGCCAGACTAGCCAAAGGCAGTGGAAGCCTAGCATTACCCAGAAAGCCAGCACAGCCACATGGTCCTCACTCTAGTAAGTGCAACACTTCACGCTGTATCCCCTGCAAGAGAGGGGCTCTGGAGTGGTCAGATCTGGACTTGAATATTTTTCAGGCCCTAAGAGGCTATCTGTGTGACCTTAAGCAAATCATCCAACTTCTTCAGTTTTCTGGTGTCCTCATCTACAAAGTGTGAGGCTTAGAGAATGCACACAAAGAGACAGACCCACAGTGGACCCTCAGGAAACCATGGCTTCCTCTCCACCTGCACATAGGACCAGAGACCAAGACTTTCATCCACTGGAGCTGAGGACAACAGTGGAGGCAGTTGGCTCAGTCTTTTCCCTCAGTGTCGCAACACCATCCCCCCCACCCCTCCAGGGGCTTGTTAGTAGACTTTAAGAACGGCCACTCTGGAGTCATCCCCAGCCCCAAAGCACCCAGCAACATAACAGCTTTGCAAACGTAGCCTGGGGGACTGGAGAGGCAACCAGCCAGAGCCCATCCAGGCGTATCCAGCACTGCAGGAGTTTGCATAATTAACCACCAGGAAATAATATCTTTGGGCCAGTCTTAGTTGTGTGTTAAATCCTCACAGGGCCTAGAAACAGGCAGGGGCTGAATTCCTCTGGAAGGGAAATGCATGAATATAATGTGCAGTAAAGGAAAACTAATCCTTCTTGAGAAGCTATGCGCCAAATGCTTTGTCCTAGCTGCCATCTCCTTCATCCCTATTGTATAGATGAAGAAACTGAGGTTGAGATGGTGAGGCAGATTGCCCAAGGTCACACAAACAGTCAGTGGGGTGGGGAGGAGCTGGGACTTGATCCCAAATCTGTTTAACTCCAAAGCCAACACCTTTTCTACTCTCAAGCTTCAGAGCAGAGCAAGGAGGAAAGGAAGAAAGAAGACAGAAGGAAGGAGGCTGGTGATACATGAGCAGGCACCATCGCCAGGGCAGATTCCAGCCAGGAGCACAGAGCAAGAAGAAAAGCCGTCCCATGAGCAGGCTTTTGCAAACATGCTGCTGCATGCATTCTGAGAAAGGCTGGACACATTAGTGCTGCTAATCCCAGGCTGCCCATTACTGGACTGAATCACTTCATACAGGGAAACGCATTCTGGTGAAAATGCCGAGGGCCAACAGGACATCACAGACTGGCTGACCACCAGCGTGATCCGGGACCTGATTAGCCAAGAACACCAGGGCTACCAGCCAATTGCACCAAATTAAGCGTTCTGAATTTTAAGTTCTCCAGCAGTGGGCTTCGTGCTGGCTCCTGATGCATGAGGTAGCATTTTGAGTAATAATTAATTAGAGGGGAAAGCAGAATAAGCAAGCAAAGTACATCAAATGGAATTAGTACAATGCTGCTTTTCACTTCATTTTACTTTCAATCAAAGAGGCCACCAAGGTGGATGGGATTGTTCAGAGGATCTGCAGGAAGCCCTTGGCCACACTGTGACCCATTCAGTCCACCCCTGCTCCCAGAGACATCTCCCCAATTCATCACCCCACCACAAAGCCAACTCAAGACAGAGAGAGGCCTGCCAAGCCCAGCTCATCACCTCTCTGCCATTAGACCTCTGGCACCAATCAGCCAGCTTGTAGGGTATTTCCAGTTTGTGTGTTCTCAAGTTAATGGACTCTTTGTTGAACTAGTGGGCCCTCTCTTCATTAGAAGGTCCTAACCCCTAATAGAGGTGTTTTCAAAAGAAACACACACTGATTAGTCCCATAAGCATGCATAATGTATTCTTTGATGATATGTCATAGATACTCCTCCAGGCACTAACAAATCCCAAGGCAGACCTGTCCACCTCTGCAGACAGCTGGAAATATTTTTTGTCTCTAGAGCTTTTACCTCTCAACAAAGAGGGGGGAATTAAACAGAGGGGAAAAAACAGTCCAAATTTTGCCCCAGAAATCTCTGGCAGTGATTTGTAAGCAGGTTTCCCCCCAGCCACCCCCCAGAGCCTGGGCAGGCCTTGGGTCATCTGCTGGGCACTGAACGGGAACCAAGTCACATTCAGCATCTGCCCCTGTGTGGCCGTGTGCTGTGGGCCAAGTATCCACGGCCCCTGCATCCATTTCAGCTGTGCACAAGAGGACTGCGCCCTGCAGCCCACCTGAGAGCCATCCCCTGTGGCACCCTGGGTACCACGAGACATACCTCATTGATAAAGGAGTGGGCGCCCTGCGGGCTGAGCAGCAGGATGGCACGGCGCAGCGTGTCCCGGTAGCGGTTCAGCTCCTCCGTCTTCATGGTGGTGAACAGGCTGGTGAACACGTGGCTGATGTTCTTGTCCACCTTTTGTAAAGAGACGTCGAGGCCCAGCCGAGAGGCCTGGTCCAGAAAGCTTTGAAGCCCACGGATATCTGAGCAGTGGGAGAAGAGGAGGAGGAGAATCAACTGTAAGTGGGCGGAGCACCATGGAAGGTGCCTAACTGCAAAGCTCCCCATCCACCCGGGCCCCCGCCAAAAATGAGGGTTCAAGTTTGTCTCAGCAATCCCCTGAACAGAGGGTGCGGGACACAGATTTAGTCCCAACAGCCCTCACCAGCGTCCAGCCCCAGAGTGACTGTGTCCCACCACAGGGAGCCCTTTCTGCCACCCATAAAGTCCAGTGGCCAGAACGCGCCATTCACGATGAGCTCCTCTCTCAGCAGCGCCATTCACGACGGCCCAGTCTCAGCAGCTCTGTCCTCAAGCCTAGGTAGTGCCTGGTATGCTGCTGGTCCCTGGCCCCAGGCCCAAGCTTTTCCACACAGCTGAGGTTCTTAACCCTCAAGGGTGATGTGAGGCCACTGACCATCTTATCAGGAGGAAATGCCTGTACCAGGTCTCTGACTACACAGCCTGCACCACAGCACCCCTACCCTGAGGCTTGGAACCCTGTCTTGCTTTGGTGACCTGTTTCCTTGAGGAAACATTCCTCCCACCTCTTCCCAGCTGGGATGACTCTCACCTCCAGTCCAATCAGAAACTCACATCCTGATTGGTTCAGAGATGAGCAGAGGGCCCAAAGTGGTCCCCTGAGACTCTATTCAAGTGGCACACCTGGGAGAGAGGCCTGACAGAACAAACCACCAGGGATGGGAGTTGGGGGGCCGGAGCCCAAGTGCACTGCATAGTAGTACAGACTATCCTTGTAAGGGCTGGGAGCAGGGGGCAAATCTTTTAGCAGCAGTCCTGTAAAAGCCAGCTGGCTTCCCCAAAGGGAGACATGCCCACAAATGGAAGCAGCAGAGGCAAGCAGGTCTGAGAGCAAGATATAACATAGTCCCAGGGACATCATTTTAACCTCTGTGTCCATCTGTGCCTGAAACCTGTTTTCCCTTGAACTTTCCAGTTCTACGAGCCAATGGATTCCCTTTCTTGCCTAAGTTGGGGCATTTGCAGCCTGTAGTCTTACCCATAAGCCACTTTTTCAAAGCTCAGATGTTTTCTTCATCTGACCTATCCTTGCATTCTACCTCCCAAAAGCAAGACCCACACCTGAGTCTAGGTCTGCCCAGATTCCACAAGCTGTGGGTGCCCACGTGCACATACAGTCAGAGAATTGGCACAGACAGCTCCCGAGGCCAGGCCACAGAGGCCGGGCCACCTCCTGTCAAGACAGTCAGTGGCTTCATGTCACCCTTGAGGATTAAGAGCCTCAGCTGTGTGGAGTAGCTTGGGCCTGGGGCCAGGAACCACCAGCACACATAGGCTTCAAGCCCATCTAGTCACAGAGCATCAAAATCAAAGCAAACAGTGTTGATTCCACCAGATTTTAGTCCCAACCAGTTCCTTTTCAAAACTTTACCTTTGTGACCATTCCACAAACTCCATGAGCTACACCTAAGGCAGGGGCCATGAGAGCAGCTGCAGGAGTGCCCAGGCTGCCTGGCTTGTGGGAGGACAGGCTCGCCAGAGAATAGTTCAGCTCGACTGTGTCATCAGAGCCATCGTGAGAACCAAACACGGTGCAAGGGAAGACAGCAGAGACCATGGCAGTCACGGCTGGAGCACAGGGGGCTGAGCTCTGGGCCAAGAAGAACTTGCCCTTAGATCGGGGCTATCCCACCAGCCACATGTGGCCATTCAAATTTAAACTTCTATTTATTAACATGAAATACAATTATACATTCAGTTCCGCAGATCCACTAGCCACACTTCAAGTACTTAATAGGCACAGCTGGCCAGTGGCTACCATGTTGGACAGTGTAGATATAGAAGATGCACAATGGATCATTGCAAAATCTCCTACTGAGTGGCACTGTGTGGAGAAACCATTTTTAACCACCATGGTATAAACAGTGTTCCTAAATAAGGGTGACCGACCACCTTCAGGCTCTGAGCAATGGCCTCCCTATTCTCAAGCTCTTGTCTGTCTTTTTTTTTTTTTTTTTTGTTGAGACAGAGTCTCACTAAGTTGCCCTCAGTAGAGTGAGTGCAGTGGCCCACACAGTAACCAGCTCACAGTAACCTTAAACTCTTGGACTTAAGCGATTCTTTTGCCTCAGCCTCCCAAGTAGCTGGGACTACAGGCGCCCATCATAATGCTGGCTGTTTTCTTGTTGTAGCTGTCATCATTGTTGTTTGGCAGACCCAGCCCGGGCTTGAACCTGCCAGCCCTGGTGTATGTGGCCAGCGTCTTAGCCACTGAGCTACAGGCGCTGAGCCTGTCTATCCCTTTGAAGACCTCTATGGCTCCAGCTCCAGCTTTGGCCTTGGTCATGTGAACTGCTTTGCCTATGGGACAGTAATAAACTTGATGCAGACAGAAAGATTTGAATAAAGTGTTTGTGCATTTCCCTTTCTGCCACCTCCACAAGACACACAGAGAAGAGTCAGGCCAGGCTCTAGGCAGTCACCCTGATCACGTGCCAGCCAAACTCAGATGCAGGAGTGAGTCCAGAGCAGAACTGTCCAAATGACCATAGACCCATAAGAAATAATAAATAATTATTGTTCTAAGCCACTAAGTTTGGGGATGGTTCAGCAATAACTAACCGATAGACCAAGGTCATGGGGTGCCTCGTGCCCTTGACTCTGTCCATGCTGGGCTAAGTGCAAGTAGCCCAAGGATGAGGCCACACATGTACAGTTGGCTTGTCTGGCTGTGCCCTGCCCCCAGAACACCAATGTTCCTTACTGCCCAATGGTGTTGGCTGGGACCCAGAGCCGGCAGGACAAGCAAGGAGGTGGGTCCCTGAGATCCACGACTCACCAGCCTCTGTTTCTTTCTCTTCGACACCTTTTAAGGCCACTGTGAGTCTGTAAAGTGTCAGAATGACCACAATTGCAGAGCGTACTTTTCTGTACATTTACGTGAATGTGTGCACCTGAGAAATCGCATGGGTGTCAAGCTGGCTGGGCCAATTTTGAGGGACTTCATTCACCATGCCGACATGGCCAGTCCCCTAAGGCTAAGGAAGAAGTCCCTCCCAATCTCATCTCTGAGGTTCCTGTGCCTAAAACCATCACAACCTGCAGGATTGTTCTGTTTCTTCAGGAAATACCAAGTGCCACTGGCAGGTGGCAACTCTCTTGGGACCCATAAGTACACATAAAGACATACACACAGAGAGACACACGCCCTCAGAACTTCTGCTCGCCCTTGGCTGCTGCATGTCTGGCTTCTATTCCTGTAGCACCTAATGAGACTGAGCCATCAGAGAGAGTTTAAGCTCCTGGTCAGCGCTGGCTCCTCACACCTGAAATTACCGATGCAGGCTGAAGTCAGCACCCAAGGGACCACAGCCCCTGGCTATAACCACCTGCTCCCAAATGGTTGGAAAGGTCAACTCTCAAGCTCTCCATCAACTTGACTTGCTGAAGGAAGCAGAAGGCAGGACAGCAGTGGGGGGCACGAGCCAGCTTTGCAACCCTCCAGCTCATTCCCTGGGAAGGGGCCACAGAATCCCACAGCTCCCATAAAGGTCCTTTCCTCCCTGCCCATCCCCCATTAAAGCCGTTATCTGCTGCTGCTCTGGAGAATTCCCCAATAGGGTAGACTAGGGACAGAGCTGCTCCCCTGGGCAGCAGAATGAGCAGTCTGAGTTTCTTGGCTCCTGCAGTATCTGGACCTTGTCCCAGATGCTCCCCAGAAAGCTCCCTGTGCAGACTTCCGGGGATACAGCTGCCCTACCCCGCCTGCATCAGACACACGCCCTGAGAGGGCCACTGATGGGGGCCACATAAGGCTTCACATCAGCCCTACCCTGGACAGAGCATGAGAAGGCCAAAGGCCACAGGCTATCTGAGACAACGAGGAAACTGCAGAAAAGCCACTGGCCACTGCAGGGACAGAAGTCATCAGGCTCCCAGCAGAAGCACCCTTCTCCCCAGAGAAAGGCAGTTCAGGGAACATGGGCAAGGCCATGTCTACAAGAGATGTGGTGGGTCAATGCCCCAAGACAGGCCCTGAGGTCGCTTCCCTCCTCCTCCTTCTTTGGGCTTTCAGGTAGCTTGGTCACCAGAGGTCTTTCCAAGACCCAAACCTCACCAAATCCTCCCGCCAACGCTCCCCTGAGAGCTCTCTTCTTGTCAGTCCCTCCCCTGGGTGCTGAAAAACAAAACTTAATGAGCCCATAGGGTCCCTGCTGTTGTAGAACTTACATTCAGAGACTGCAAACAGACCAGAACAAATAAACAGTGGGACAAATAGATAATTTCCACCAATGACAGGAAGTCCGCAGAAAAGAGTTGGGCAAGAGGGGACTGCAAAGGTGGAGGCCCCTGCGAGGAGGAGGCAGCTCTACATTCCGGACAGAAGAAACATCACATAAAAAGTTCCAGAATAGCACCAGGCATGGTGGCTCACACCTACAATCCTAGAACTCTGAAAGGCCAAGTTTGGAGGATTGCTTGAGGTCAGGAGTTTAAAACCAGCCTGAGCAAGAGCAAAAATCTGTCTCTACTAAAATTAGAAAAATTAGCCAGGTGCTACAGTGCTTCAGTAGTCCTAGCTACTTGGGAGACTGAGGCAGGAGGATCTCTTGAGCCTGAGTTCAAGGCAGCAGTGAGCTATGACTGTGCCACTGCACTTCAGTCTGGATGACAGGGCAAGATCTTGTATCCGGGGGGAAAAATGCTAAGAAATGAGTATCTTCAAAAACATCAGTCAATCAGATTGCAGACAAATAAAAAGTCTTTTACAGACTTTGTTACTGTGCACAAAATAAACTCCAGATATCTTAGCTTGGTACATAGGAGACTCTGATCCTAACAGCTGTTTCTGGTTTCGTGTCCTTCACCACCACCCCACCCACCAAACTATGCAATCTGGGCTGCAAGAAAAGAGCTCTTTGCCCTCCAAGACCCCCCCTTCCATACACACACACATGCCTTCACCAGGATGCTCACAGGATTTGGAATTTATAGAGCTCTATTCCTCCATCAAGACCCAATTCAACTATACTTCCCTTCTGAGGCCATCTCAGACAGAAGATGTATCTCCGTGGGAACAATGGTGTCCCACCATTCTCAGCAGCCCAGGGCCACTGCAAGGGTCTCGTCTGGGAGGGAGGCCTCCCCTGGCCTGGTTATAATCCCAGCTGCTCAGGCAAGAAGTCAGGCAGGCCTGGCCCTGGGGGTCCCCCGGACCACCCTCTGTATGAACTATAACTTTCATTTTCTGATGTTTTGAAATAATATTAAGAAATAGTAATAAGCAATATTAGATAACAATCTGTGGGAAGCAGGAGCTAGGCCCTTGTCACTTCCCCACTCAACCCCAAGGCTCAGAGCCTCACACAGAATCCGAGGCAATAAAAGTCTGTGGAGTCAATTGAACCAGAGCAAGATCAGCACCCACATGACGGCCACACATACGGTGGAGGAAAAGCCCCATTAGGCATGAATTGAAGTTGGAAAAAAAATTTTTTTAAATCTAAGCTGTAACTATTCCTCCATTCTTTCTGGGGAAAAAAAAAAATTGGATAGTCACTGAGTATTTTAAATTCTTTCTGAAAAGTAATTGAAGTGAAAGAACACATTTCAAACTGCTTCCCCTACTATTTTCAATTTCCGAGAAAGGCCCAAGCACTCAGTACTTATAAAGAATATTTTACCATCTGTAATATGTGTGTGTCTATAGATATATATATATATATTCATATATATATGAAGGCTGCCACCTCACACTCAGAAGAAGTTCACAGTTAGAAGTGTTTTTGGATTATTGGCAAATTTTCCAAAGGCTGAGGCACAACTTTGATTCTTCAGACTTTTTTCTAACTTATTTCCTTCCTATCTGGGCCCCCAGTAGGCTGTGAATTTCTCCCCAGATGTAATTGGCCCACGGCTCAAATTTATTCCTCACTGCCCTGCCCAGGCTTTTCTCCTCCTTTACTGCCTACCCTCTCCCCCCCACCAACTCCAGACCACTACCATTACCATCACAGGCAAGGGGCTGCTCCAACAAGGGGTGTGACAGAGGCTGGGTCTGCAGGGCAACCACCATTCCCAAGAAAGGATGGCATAGACCCACCTGCTGTGGCTCCACTCACAGGTGAGACCCTTGCCTGCTGCCCAGAAGCCTTTTTGTTCCTCACCTCCCACCACGGCTCCAGCTATGCCCTCCCTCCCTGCCTTTCTTTCTCTCCCCTCCCTCCCTCCCTTCCTTCCTTCCTTCCTTCCCCCTCTCTCCCTCTCCCCCTCCCTCCTTGCCTTCCTCCCTCCCTCTCTCTTTCCTTCCATCCTTTCTTTCTTCCTTCCTCAAATATTTCCCGAGCACTGTTCTGGGCCTGGTCCTAGGCTGGGAAGCAGAGCAGCAGGATCCTAAAACTTCACAAGCTTGTGCTCAAGAAACTCAGTCCTGAGGATAAGACCGACCTGGAAGAAAGGAGTGGTTCCCTTCTGCCATTTACTGAGCACCTCCGATATGCTAGAATATGTTCCATTTGCAGATGGCATTTCATGACTAAATTAAAGCCTTGCAAATGTCCTTGTAGGCAACTCTCTATAGGAGTCAGGAGGGTCTCCAAGCAGGCCCAGGGGCAATTCAGCAAAGGGAGAAGTGGAGACGCAGAAGTGTGGCACATCTGGTGGCTCTCGATAAAACTGGAACTAGGTCACTTCCCTGCCATGGGGTGACAGGTCCCCCAGAGCCGAGGCAGGGGCTGTGTCTAAGTGGGAACGATGGTGTCCCATCATTCTCAGCAGTCCAGGGCCACTGCGAGGGTCTCGTCTGGGAGGGAGGCCTCCCCGTCCTGGTTATAATCCCAGCTGCTCAGGCAAGAAGTCAGGCAGGCCTGGCCCTAGGGGTCCTCCAGACCACCCTCTGTATTAACTATATCTTTCATTTTCTGATGTTTTGACATCTGGGCCTTGCTGATCCTAGAGGGCCTATTGTTCCCAGTGCATTAGCCAATTCCTAGAGATAGTAAACAGCTTGCCCCAGGACACTCCTTTTATACACAAACCAACTGGTCCAAAGCCCAAATTCCTAACCACCATTTTTATCAGGGTGTCATGCTCAGAGCCACTATATACCTGCCCTAAGACATCAGAGCCAGGTACTAGACAACCAGGGACATCAGAGCCTGAACAATTATTCAAACCAACCAGTCCTAAGCCTGCTCTTCCTGCCTGCCTGTCCCTTGCCCCTAAACCATGATAAAGGCTGTTATTCACAGCTCCCCTCCCTCGGCCTTCTGTTCTGGTGGTCTAGTAGCAAGACATGACTGCTTCTCTGGGACCTGTGAGTATAACAGACCATTTTTTCAGTGGTAGTTGCCCCCTGCTCTGTGGGCCTTGCTATACCTAAATAATAAAAAAACCTATATTAAAACTCCCACATTCACTGTAGCACTATTCCCATCAGCCAAGACACGGAAGCAACCTAAGTGTTCACCACCAGATGGATGGATATATACGCAATGGAATGCTATTCACCCTTAAAAAAAGAAGGAAATCCTGCCATTTGCAACTACGTGGATGAGACTGGAGCACATTATGGTAAGTGAGATAAGCCAGGCACAGAAAGACAAATACCGCATGATCTCACTTAGATATGGAGTGTGAAGAAGTTGAACTCAGAAATAGAGAGCAAAATGGTGACTACCAGGAGCTGGGGGGGTGGGGTGTGGAGGAGATGTTGGTCAAAGGATGTAAAATTTCAGTAATTCAGAAGGAATTAGCTCCAGAGACCTATGGCACACATGGCGACTGAAATAAATAACAATATATTGCCTATTTGAAAGTGGATGAAAGAGTAGACTTTCAGTGTTGTCAACACACAAAAACTAGTATGCGAGATAATGCATATGTTAAATAGCTTGATTTAACCTTTATACAATATATGTATATATCAAAACATCTATAAATATATACAACTTTTACTTGGCAAAAATAAATAAATAACTAACCCACCCTCTTCCATGTGGCCTGGGATGCAGAGTTCAGAAAAAGGCACAGAGAAACAGCTGCATAGGGCCTCCTCTCCCAGGAGTGTATTGGAATAAGCATAGGCCTGGGTTCAAGTCCCACCCCTCATCAGATAGGTGTCCTCAGGCAACTACCTCTCTGAGCCCATTTCTTCTTCCATAAAACAGAGCTAGCTGCCCTGTCGTCCTAGAAGCCCTGGGATTCTTGGGTGAGGGGCAGACACACAGCTGGTGCAATGTGAAATAGATGCTCAGCGGCTGTCAGCTCCCTTCCAACCCGCTCATCAGCACAGGGAACGCCCCTAAAAGGGTTCCCAAATGAGCAAATCATCTCTCTTGTTCTGGAGGCTCACCAAGAAGGGGGGTGCCATCCTGGCAATTGGTGACACAATAGAAGACTAAAAAGGTCGTCTCTTCGCTCTGTGATAATGGAAATTTCAAAGCAGTAAAGAGGCTGAAGGGGAAGGTCTGTCACTGAAAACTCTCTGAAAAGGGAAACACATTTCTGCCTCTAATAAGGGCTGATAATATCCAGGATCCTTCTGAATGGGCCAGAAACCCAAGGCAGGGACAGATCCAGGAAAGGGAAGGGAGCCATCTAGAAGATTCCTGGTGGGTGCATTCATTCAGCGAGTTCACACATACGCCACTTCAGACGTAAACGTGAACATGCCTGCATGAGCGACACCCCCACCCCCTGCCTGGGTGGCCCTGGCAAGGGAGGGCATGGGTTGATCAGAGCGTGTTCCATTTCTCACCAAGCCCTGTTCCTTTCCATTTAAAAAACAAACACAAGGGAAAAACATTTTAAATAATCAGGCTGGAAGATCGAGATTAAAAACAATTTAAAATAAACGTCTACTCTGGCACTTTGGAAAAAACATACCACGCTACATTAAGTGCTTTGAATTAAGTAAATTACACCAAGTAACTAATTTACATAATGATCAAGATTTGCATTTTACACATGTTATGATGAAAATGAGTTTATAAAATAATTCTTCACCAACTTCTGTTCCAAGTCGGGTTCCAGTATTTGGATAAAATTTGGTGGTGTTTATCTGCTACTGTCTTTCATGTTTCAAATCTCTGGCTCCTTCAATATTTTCTTTTAATCTGGCAGGTCCCTTATTCCCACTGCAATAAATAGTCCCTTTGATTTGCAATTCCCTCCGTCAACTATGAGATCATATTTTTAAAGGATCTATAATATGCTAATGATTTTTAGAATTTTCACAAATAAAGTTTGATGTCCCCGTCACCTTTCACTTACGCAGCACTTGGCATTGATTTTAAGCGGTTCTTCCTCTAAGATCTGTAGGAATAGTTTTGAAGTCCTGCTGTTTTGATGCCATTTTTTCAGGATGGGGAATCTGGGGGGCATTTCCAAACAAGCTCCATGCACAGGTCAACAGGCCCTCGGTGTGGGAGGGAAACCCTGGCTGAGTGCCCCTGGTGGAGCCCAAACTTCCTCTCCCCTGGTGGCTGCATGCTTAAATGCTTCATCCCTTCCTCCTCTCCGCAGCCTGTGAGGAAGGCTTAACATCCCATTCAGATAAAAAAAACCTAAACACCAGAGAAACTGAGTCCTTCCACCAACACCAGACAGAAGAACGACCTATGTGATTGCTTTGAGGGAGCTCTAGGTATTTTCTCTCTCCTTGAGGTAAAATTCAGAACAAATCTAGAGAAGGAACTTGGAAACTTGGAAATATTTACCCCAAATAGCCCGTGTCTAAATTTCCAAGGGGCCCCAATGCTAACATCTTTGGGTTTTGTTGATGCCATAGCCAGATGACCTCTCTCCGTGGTAGGACAGGACTGATGATGGAACAATCATCACAGCATGTTACAGGTTGATGTTTGTGTTCCCCTAAAATTTATGTGTTAAAATCCAAAGTCTCAGTGCAATGGTATGAGGAGGTGTGGCCTTTGGGAGGCAATCAGGTCATAAGGACGAAACCCACCTGATTAAGATTAGTGGCCTTCTAAGAAAGAAAGAGACTGGAGCTCTTTCTCTCTCCATCCAGGGAGGACACGGCGAGAAGACAGCCATCTGCAAACCAGGAAGAGAGTCCTCACCAGATATCAAATCTAACACCTTGATCTTAGGATTCTCAGCCTCCAGACTGTGAGAAATAAACTATGTTGTGGAAGCCACCCAGCATACGGTGTATTGTTAGGGCAGCCCCTGCTGACTAGTACACAGTGTGTGCTTATTGAGGTCTGACTTTGTGCCAGGCACTACATACTGTCTCATTTCATCCCCGTGACACCCTCATGTCTTGCCCTCAGTCATCCAGCCAGTAAGAGGTAGGGCTGGCGGTTAAACACAGAGCCAGAGCTCTTCAGCAGCATTCACCAACATGGCAAGGGGCCAGAAGGAAGCAGCTCCACAGACCTGACCATGCATAGATGCTGAGCTAGGTGCCAGCTACACATGCTTCAGCTGAGCCCGAGAACCCTTGGGAATTAATTACCAGATTGTGCCCATTTCGCAGATTAATCACCAGCTCAAAACAGAGCTGGGATCCAATCTCAGATCTATCTACTGTGAGAGGCTCTGCTTTCTGTGCACCAAGGAATAGGCCCATATTCACCCCAGGCCTACAGAGTGGCTACCTCACCTCAGGCACATAAAGCTCCAGAGAGACCATGAAGCACACTGGTCAAGCACTGGAGTCTAGATTTTAAAAATGAGAAGAAGATGAAAATGCAATGAAAGCCACTGTTTGTGATCAGTATTAATAACTGACATTACCCAGTGAAATGCAGCATCTTTATGAGTTCTATGAATATCACTGTAAGCCCATACTATTAGAAACAGCATCCCCAACTGAGCTGACTTGGAAGCAAGCCAGGGCTGGGTTCCATGTCTGCAGATCTGCCTGAGGGCCGCCCACTGGCTGTCGGGCACCCACCCAGCAGCAGCCCCTGGTGCCGGCAGCAGCAATGGCCCAGGTGTGTGAGGGGCTGTCCTGCTTACTGCCCATGCTCCCACCTCCCGAGCGACAGGGTCATGGGACTGGCCCACATTCACCTCCTCACTGAGGCATTCTCCAAGCCCGTGTCTGCTACCCAACCAGGCCATGCCCTGTGGTGGATGCTGAAGAGACAAATCAGACACTTGTCCACACCCTGGGGGAGCCAATGGGAAACAGATGAGCAAGCAATACCAGAGACAGGCAGGAAGAGCACAGGAAGGGGTCTGATCACCCAGGCAAAGTCGGCAGAGGAAGGCCTCAAGAAAGCCTTCGGAGGGGCGGGGAGCAGGAGTTTTGTGGGATGATGAAGTGTTTTCTGCAATGAAGAAAGAGTATTCCAGACCAAAAGAATACAAGGACCAAAGGTCTCATGGGACTCAAGGGGCCCATCTGAGGGACACAAGGAGTATGAGGCCTGCTGTGCCCCCCAGAACGATGACCACAGCAGCATTTCTGGACAGGAGGGGTATGGGGTGGCCTGCCCATCAGCAGGGTTTGTGTCCCCAGCCAGGACAGCCCACCCTTCCTGCCCACTGCAAGTCAAGTATCAGAGTCACTGCACCAGAGGGTGCCCTCCAGCCCCACTCTGCACCTGAGCTCCCCCCACCATGGCCTAAGCTGCCACCTGGCTCTTCCAGAAGCCATTTAAAAGGCAGAGCTATGGCTCCCACATGGGACAATGAATGAGGGTTCTGGGCCGGACCATGGGAAATGGAGTCATCCATGGCTATCTCTGGGCCAGGCATGTCTGGAGCTCTCTGAGCCTCAGAGCCTACCTCGGTAATATGTGCAGAGCAAGGCCTTCTAGTGGTAGGACAGCAAATGGGAGGATGGACGCAAAGCACTGGGACAGAAACCACACATGGGGAGGACTGGGAACCATGGGCTGCCCTCCCCGGGAGTATCTCAGCCTCCTCCTGCCTCTCACCAGCCCGGTCATAGGAGGCTTCTGTCTTTATAGCTTTCCACTGACCTCATGTCAAGTCTTCTTTAAATTATGTATTTAATTTACATAATTACTCTCTGATATTTACTCAGGTTTAATTTGTTTCCTCTGGAACCAGCCTTGAAGAAGCAGTGCAAACAGGAGCCGGAGGGAATCTGCAGCAAGGGGCCCACAGATGCCACCACCTCCTGAGTGCAGCCTCTGCAGAAGGGCCTGACTCTGCCTGAGCTCTTAGAACCAATGGGTACCAGGTCAGGTGTCATCTTGGTCCTGGAAGAGTTCACAGTAGGAGGGTGAGGAAGGTAGATATCCATCTAGGGAGGAAGGTGTGTGGTGCCAGGAGGAAGCAGGCCAGAGCCCTCTGCCTAGGTGTGGTGGGTCCAGATGGTCACAGTAGGCATTCCCTGGGAGGATGCAGGTGCAAAGATGGCATTGCAGGACCCTCCGTGGGGCAGGACCCTCCGTGTTGTACATATGGGATCAGAGGTCAAGGCAGGGCAGACTGTGGAAGGACTGAAGGAGGTCAGTGCAGGGTGGGCATGCCTCAGAGTGGAAGAAAGGATTTGATTTGGAAAATCTCATTTGGTTGTCCTGCCAGAGGGCTAAGGCCTAGAGGCTATGGGGAGCAAGGGCTGTGAGCAGAGCCTGAGCACAGGCAGGAGAGAGCTCCGGACTGAACAGAAGGCATCTTTAGCTGTGGAGGAGGAAGGAGAGGAACAAGCAGGGTTGATGGATTGGGGGGTAGGGGGTCATGCTTTTATGCTTGTCAGGGCCAGTGGATGGACAGCCAATGACAGTGGGGAGAGCACAGGGGCCAGAGACTCAGCCCCCAGCCTGATGCCGGGTGCAAAGAAAGGCCTCCCCACTCACACTCACTCACACTTACCTGTACTCACACACACACTCGCATGCAGTATGCTACAGCCCCTTGTACCACCTCATGAGAACTTACTGTAAAATTTCCAGGAGTTCGTGAGCCAGTTATTAAACACAGCCATTATAAATTAAATCATATAAACCTATAACTGAACAAATTATCTTATAAACGAAATTAATAAATACACAAAGCTCATCATTCCCTAATTATTTTGTTGTTATTTTACTACTATCTGTGCTCTGGAAGCTGCTAACGTCTATCCCAGCTGAAATACACGACATAATGGTGCATCATCTCTGCCCAGCGCTGTGTCCAGGGACATCGTGTTGCTCAAAAGCAGCTGTGGCGGGAGGATTTTCACCACTAAATCAGCAAACACTACAAAGCTGGGCTTTTGTTTTTCTTGGAGAGCTGGTTTGTCAAACATCTACTAGCACACCAATGCCCACAAGCTCATACATGTTCATGTCCCCTACACGCGTATACATGTGTGCATACAAACCGAAAACACGCTCACACACATCAGCCCTCAACTCACACAGGCACATTCAAATGCACACTCTCCACACTCACACGCACACATATACTCACAATCTCTTACACACGCACCAGCATTCTATACCCCCTGACACTGCCCAGATCATCAGAAACCAAATCTATGCCCAGGGAAGGAGGACGGAGGCTCCTTGGGCTGCCCCCAACTTGCCCTGGCCCTCCACCCTCCATTGGCCACAAGAAGCTGATTCCTCCAAAGAGGTCCCTGCTGCCACTTCCCCACACTGCCATGGAGTAGAGCCTCTGCCCTTTACCTTGATCGTTAAAAACATGACAGATGGCAGAGATCAGTCATTATGGAGCTAGAGAACAAACGGGGTGACATGACTGGACACCCCAGCCCAGGCAGCCAGGCCATTCTAGGAGCTATGAAGGTTGCTCCAAGGGCCTCTGTAGCCCTTCAAACCATGTCTGCCAAGTCCCCAAATTAAACCCACATCTATATTAATTAAGAGCCAGGATCTGCAGGCCTAATGGGGCTGCCTGCCCATCCATCACACACTCGTTACCTCCCTCCAGAACCTCTTGGGCATGGTGGGGACCAGGGAAGTGGCGTATTATCCTGAAATATAATTTGAACTTCCCTTCCAAAATACTATCCTCGAGCTGATCCATCACATACCCATACCTGCCCAGGCCCAGCACAAGTGAGGGCTAGACAGTGGGGCCATCCATCACCAGGCACCGGAAGGCCCTAGAAATGCCAGAACTGCTCCAGGCTCCAAGGAGGGCTCAGGCAACCAGATTAATAGTATGATCAATGCAAATGGAGTGGGGCCCCTAACATGGGAATGCAGCTGCCAGGGACAGCACCATCCCTCCTCCTCCCCCCCAGGGCAGATGTCCTTCTTACCAGGAAGTTGAGATTAGGAGACGAGGGACGTGAGCCCCCATTTGTGGAGCACTGCCTGTTTGCCGTCCCACACTCTCAATCATTGCTCCTCACAGCAAGCCTATGAACGCGGGATTTCTTTTTTTTTTTTTTTAATTATTTTTTATTGAGTCATAGCTGTATACAATAATTCAGTGGGATTTCTATTCTTGCTTTACAGATAAGAAAACTGGGGCCGTCAGGAGCTCAAGTAACAGTGGTTGAGGTGTGCAGTCTAACTCTGCCCAGCTCTGCTCCCTCCAGAATGGCTGCAACAGAACATCAAGCCCCAGGACCACAGTCCACACCACAGCAGCAGGTATCTCTAGAGAGTGGCCCAGGATCCTGAGTGTTTTATTCACCACTGCATAACCTCAGCCTCAATCACAGAACCTGGCATGTAGTAGCAGCTCAATAAAGTCACATTGGGAAAATGTTGGACATACCTAATGAAAGGCAATTCTCTCTCTAGATCCAACAGAATCCCGCTGGGTTGATGCAGTAGACCACACCGGGGCTGGGTTGTGCAAACTGAAGAGGAGGAATTGGCAAAGCTGCCATTGTCAGCTGCCAGGGAGCACCCAGCTCCTCTCTCCAGGAGCAGCAACCACGGGGGACGCCCTGGCAGTGCACCAGGCACTATGCCGAGCCCTGTGTACTTCTGGTCTCATTTACTTTCCCCAGCAGCCCCAGGAGGGCAGGTCTATTATAATCCCCATTTTACGGACAGCAAAATTGAATCTCAGAGGGGTAAGTGCCAATGCTACGATCAAATCCAAGTCCATCTACTCCAAAGCACCTATCCTTAGCCTTTCTGATATTTAAAAACATGTCTGCTACATAAAAGTCCTCATTAATAATAGCCCCTTCACCTTACAGGAAAACCAATAATAAAAATAAATCCGCACTCTGCCAGGTGCCCTGTGCCCAGACCAGTGACATAGGCCATATGATTTGCTGAAGACTGAGGGAGGCCCTACAGCTCCATGCCCACTTTGTCAGACTCAACCAGGTCCAGTCAGCAGCTGACCTGCCATTTTATGAGCCACTGGCCACACAGCCTCCTCTCGGGACACCAAATGGGTTCTTTCATAACCCACAGCTGCCTTTTTCACCAACTCCGCAAGAGCAATTGGAGATGCAGATTCAGATTCTGAGTCAGAGTTTTCATTGCAATTATAGTGATTTCCAGTTTAGGAGGAAATGAGCACCCCAGAAATCATTCAGAATTAATTTTACCATTCTGGAGTGGCAATAAAACTCTGTTAGGAATAAAATATGAGCAGTTCATCACAAGCCATCACCAGGAGAAAAGAGAGATCCAATTGTCTGCTGGTCGGCACAGGTTCCCAGGACAGTTGGAGGTGTCAAGAGCTTCCATGGAAGCTCCTCCCTCCTTCTCCACTTCCCTGCACTTTCTGCTCACTATATCCATCAGCTCTAAGCGAGGAGACAGGTTGATAGTCCTCAGGACTCGAGAGTGGAAGTGGGGGAACAGAGAAAAGGGAGCCATGAATTTCTGCCAGGCCTGAGCTCTGTGCACCCCAGGAAGGTCTGAGAATCTGAGCCAGGCTGCAGGCATAAGGAGAAAGGGAAATCAGGGAAACTTCAGAGCAGTAGAGTGCAAGGTGTTCAAGGGCAATCAAGTCTGCTGATGGGGAGGACCAAGCTCCCCAGACATCCACAGCATGGTCCAGTCCCTGTGCTGACCTTCCTAGCTAAGCGTTACCCAGCTAGCAGGCTGGAGTGGAGTCAGATGCGAAGATGGTGACATCAAATGACAAAATTAAGAGCCCTGTTAGAGGCACAGGTAGACACTACGAGAGCACAAGAGGATGCCTCCTTCATAGAAGCTGAGGGCAAGGGAAGAGGAGAGAGGTGATAGATGCAGAGCTTGTGGTCAGCACAGCATATTCCTCATCTTCTAGGAACAATTGCCTGCTCCTGTCCAGGAGAAGGTCACTTTATCCTGCTCCAACCCAGTCTTGCAGTTCTAGTAAGGGCTGCCAGCCACAGCATTCTGTCCCCTGTGCACTGGCTATGACTCACTAGTCAAGGAGAGGTCACATGATTCAGGCCAGACAAATCAGAGCTCTTCTTTGAATTTTTTTTTTCCCAAATTGGAACTAAAAGAAGAAGGGTAGCTCTCTAGTGACAAGGCTCACAATATGAGGCTGAGGAGGTGAGAGCCACTATGTTTCTTGCCCTATGGAAGTCTTAGGAAATTAGCCAATGAGGAAACAAGGAGAGAGAAAGCCTTGACCATATTTGAGTCTTTGGCTCAATAGAGCCAAAGCCCAGATGGCCTCCTGCCCTTTGGCTAAGGTAGCTCAAGTTGGGTTTCTGACATCCACTGCCAAAAGAGAAGCATAAGAACAACAGCTCAGAAACAAGAAAATGTGTGATTTATGATGAGTAGTATTATGTGAGAGCAGATGGGGAATGGATGATGAGTCTATACCATGTTCCTCAGATAAGAGGGAGCCCCTAAATTTGCAGAAAGATATAAATAGGGTGGGGCTCACAGAAATAGTCTGGAGACACATGAAAAAATGCTCATCATCCTTAATCATCAGAGAAATGCAAATCAAAACTACTTTGACATATCACCTAACTCCAGTAAGATTAGCCCACATGACAAAATCCCAAAACCAGAAGTGTTGGGATGGATATAGAGAAAAGGGAACACTTCTACATTGATGGTGGGAATGCAAACTAATACGTTCCTTTTGGAAAGATGTTTGGAGAACACTTAGAGATCTAAAAATAGACCTGCCATTCAATTCTACAATTCCTCTACTAGGTGTATATCCAGAAGACCAAAAATCACATTATAACAAAGATATTTGTACCAGAATGTTTATTGCAGCCCAATTCATAATTAAAGTCATGGAAGAAGCCCAAGTGCCCATTGATCCATGAATGGATTAATAAATTGTGGTACATGTACACCATGGAATATTATGCAGCCTTAAAGAAAGACGGAGACTTTACCTCTTTAATGTTTACATGGATGGTGCTGGAACATATTCTTCCTAGCAAAGTATCTCAAGAATGGAAGAAAAAGTATCCAATGTACTCAGCCCTACTATGAAACTAATTTATAGCTTTCATATGAAGGCTAACACCCAGTTATAGCACAAGAAATGGGGAAAGGGGCAAGGGAGGGGAGGGGAGGGGAGAGGATGGGTGGAGGGAGGGTAATTGGTGGGATCACACCTACGGTGCATCTTACAAGGGTACAGGCAAAACTTACTAAATGTAGAATATAAATGTCTTGACATAATAACTAAGAAAATGACATTGAAGGCTATGCTAATCAGTTTAATGAAAATATTTCAAATTGTATATAAAACCAGCACAATGTACTCCATGATTGCATTAATGTACACAGCTATGATTTAATAAAAAAAAAAAAAGAAAGAAAAGAAAAGAAATAGTCTGGAGAGGGCTGCAGCTAAGCACAGGAGAGGCTGCAATAGACCAGACAAGAGAGAATGGCACCCACACTCCAGGCCAGAGGCATTGGGAGTGGATGGGCAAGAAGGAGGAGAGGCAGAGTGGACAAGCTGACCAGCTGAATGGCAAGTGGGGAAGGACAGGGCTAGGATGACTTGGAGGCTTCTGAACTGGATCTTGAGAAACATGAACATGGCAATTTCCCAGATTCATGAAAGCAAATCTCTGGAAGAAAGTCATGCATTCTACTGGGGGCCTGGTGCCCAAGAGGAGAGTACGTACTAATCAAATTCTTAAAAACTAGAGTCTGAAAACAGTCAAGGCTGAAGATGTAGTTTGTAGAGCCCAAGCACAAAAGAAAACCTGAAGCCACAAATGTAGATGCTGGTCCAGGAAGATAAACAGAGCAAGAGAGATGAGGGCTGAGGACAGGAAATGAGACCCGGAAGGCAAGTGCCCCCAAAGCAGGAGAAGGGGCACTCAAAGGAAACAGGATGTCCAAGACCACTGAGTGCTTAGATGGTGCAAAGGTGATGGACCCCCCCCCCCAAGACCCTGCCTATTGCACATGCACTGTCAAGGGCCCCAGGGAATTTCTCTGGGGTGACAAATGAAGAAACACAAAGAAGGGGTTGTACGCCATGTTCAACCTTTTCACTCTCTAAAGCACAGTCATTTTTCTCCTTAAGTAGTTTGTCTGCAAGGACCGCCCCCCCAAGTAGAGTTGGGAGCATTTCCCAGTGGCTACTTAGGCCCCTTCTGCAGCCCCCACAGATGAAAGCAGATGGCAAGTCCAGGAGTGACAGTGAGACTTACTCTGGGGATAACCTGGAATCTGCCCAACTTACAAATGCAAGTTGACAGTGAGCAGTCAATGAAGGTGTCATCATCATCCTCACCTATTAGTAGTGGCCTCCCCAGGACTGTCAACCACTAACCCCTCCCCAGGGGCCGCTGCTTCTGATTGTAAGGGAGGCTGAGTGGGGTCCAAATCCCGTTGTTCCCACACGCTGGCTGGGGTCTCCCCTGAAAGGATGCCAGGGCCCCTGAAGCACAGGAGTAGCACAGCCTAACCATAACAGGTGTCCCAAGGAGCCCCACAGAAATGGCAAGGGTTCTCAGCATGTTCCACTGTGTCATTTCATGCCAGACTGCTGCTCACCAAACCTCCCTCTGCCAGAATTGTCTCTCCAACCGCGGGTTCCTGCCCTGACACACCCCTGCTCACAAGCCTCCAGGCCTCCCCGGTCCCTACAGAGAAGAATTCCCACTCATCAGCCAGAGACTGAGCACCCTGACAGGGGAGGAGGGGCCTGGCCTTGGCAGTCAGACAGCCGTGGGCCCCAGTTTTGGCTTCACCACCACAGGCTGCAACATCTCTAACCTCTGTGCCCTTCACTTCCCCCAACAATAAAACACTAATTAAAATTAAAGGGGGATTATATGAGCATCTATATCATGGGGTTGTGAGAATTTAGTGAATAACATGAGACATTTCGTGTAGGTGCCTGGTAAACGATAACCACAAATACCACCATCAGAACAGCCCACCCTGGACTCACATGCCCCCCATCCACCCAGGAAGGGGGAGATGTGCTCCAGCCTGCACAGGCTTCCACCAGCACCCTGATTCCTGCCTCTGCAGATGCTCTCTTCTCTGTAGGACTCAGCTCCAGCCCCACCTGAAAGGGCTCCCAGACAGAAAAAAGCACCTGTGTGCAGTCACATGGGTGCAAGGGAGAAACTCTTCAGAGGGGCAAGCTGGAGGTCCATGGGTCAGGTCAGGAGACACTGGAGACGTGGTTGAGGAGTCTGTGGGACAGACAGGAAGCGAACAGATGGGTAGGTGTCCCCAGTCAGGCTATGCACCCTGAGAAGACAGAGAGTGGGTGAGCCAGTAGTGCCCAGGAGCCACAGGGGGCCTCTGAGCATGTAAAAACATGACTAATTCAACTGAGAAAGGCTGGAAGTGCAAATTAGAGATCAAATTTCATAGACTTAGTACAAAACCGAGAATACAAAATATTTCCTTAATTATATTTTATATTAAATACATGTTGAAGTAACAATAACGGGCTAAAGGAAATACACTAAATTAATTTCCCCTGTTTCTCTTTCCTTTTAAAATTTTATTTTGTATTTCAGATTAAAATGAGGGTACAAACGATTAGGTTACAATGTTTGCATCAGTGAGGTAAGGTCCCTGTTGTAGCCGTCTCCCGTACCCAGGAGGTGCGCCACATACCCTTACACTGTGCCCATCGGGCAGGAGAACACCTGCCTAT